>ML779862.1:312836-357148 GCA_009831015.1 Picea engelmannii
TTAAAGATTAAAGCTTAGATTAATTCTAAATTTTAGAATAGAGATTAAATTTAAACTTTACTTTACCTCAAATTAAAGCTAAATTATCTTTATTTTACCCCCACTAGTAAACCCTCGAAGAAACCCTACGAACTCCTTTAGAATTTATTATTAGTTCTTAACTCCCTCTCGTTTGAGCACCTATGAGAAGATAAAGTGAAAAAGAGGACCTCCTTATTTACGGACGGCATGGCTGCAGTCTCAATATTTTCTCAGGAGTTGCGGGAAGATATGACTCTCTCCTTATTAGCCAGTCTACCTACAATGAGCCAATTGTGTGTGCCTACCAGTTCACTCCAATATTGCGCCGGCCATATATTCAATATGGTCCTGCGCTGGTCAACTCCAATACTGCGCCAGCCTCTTGAAATCGTCGTAAGGAAGGAGAAACCATTTCAATCAAACGATCCTGGAAGAGAAAACAAACCTTAGTGAGCCTTCGAGATAACAACCTTGGGTTCAATGCGCAATAAGAATTCGTGAGGTCACTTCACCCATTGGCGTAGTTTGGCTGTTATCCACTTGCAACAGGTAGCAATGGAGCACAAAAATAATCTAATGAAACAATACTGCTTTTACCATAACTAAGACTAGATGCAACAAATCATCAATAAGAGTGGCCATCTTGAATGGTAATTAACAAAACTGAGCTCATGTGCCCTAAAATAAAACATTGAGTTAAAAATTTTCCTTTAGCATTTCTATAGTTGTTAGCCACTGAAACCTGAGGAACATAAGGATGCCTATTGATATTAATTGGGGGTGGGATGTTATGGTAACAGGAAAGCATGGTCAAAATAAACTAGTGACATAATTTAAAAAAAAACATGAAAGTTTATAGGCCAAAAATGGTATTCCCCGTAAGCTTGGCACGTCAATAGGCTGGTGTCTTCGTTAATTTGCAAACTCTTTTTATTTGTAAGATGGGAGATTGACAATAATGGCATAATGAACTGAAAACACTTTTTATTTGTAAGATGGGAGATTGACAATAAACCCATAAATATATTTGCCTATTGTATTTATGTTTTTATACAACTGTGAATTAATAATCTGCGGGATATACTGTTAAACTGATAATGATTGCCCACTATTTCTTGCCATTTAAATGAAACAGATGATTGACCAAAGCTTATATGCTTAGGTGTAATTTCTTATTCCAGCAACACTGACGAAATGATAAATGTAATGGCTGAATATAACGCTAATCAAAATTTGAATTGGCCGCGCGGGGAAAATATGAGGCCCTCTTTCCACAAACTGCTAAGTCGGCAGCGTGGGATCGCATGTAGCCCACATGTCCCTCACTTTTATTTACGGGAATAAAATATCGGCCCACTTCTTTAACCCTAAACTCTCCATTTTGTCTCCTCATTAGCTGTGGTCACCTGTGCAAGGAGGCGTGAGGGAGCATGGCCGCCATGGCGAATACAGTGCGCAGGACCCTCTGCGTTTTATGGGTGCTCACGAGCTATTTTAATGGTTATCGGGCCCATTGCAGGACGACACTTGGTTTGAGTGTTGCCTTGCTGAATCAAGCTTCAGATTTGATCTAATCGTTGTGGTGTTTGGTGTTGGTGCTGGCGCTGGCTTCTGTATTTGCTACAGACCGGTGTTGAGCATAGTCGTACCCTGGTGTGGGCTTTTCCTCCGTGTGATTTGGTTTTACGGTAATCGAAAGCGTGACCTGTGGTCGGCGGATTGTGTGGATGAGTCTATGCGGCAAAGTTCTTTTTGTTTGCATGATTTTTGGGTTCTCATATACCGCTCTGGTATGTGGCCAGAGTTTAAAGAATAATAGGCGCGTGTTTCTTTTCTTGAAAAAAAAATTAGCGGTCTTGTTTAAGTTCCTGAAATTGCGATAATATCCAAACTTTCTGCATTTTTCTCTCTTCATAAATAGATCACACCGAGCCTTCTATCTTCAACACCTATGGCCTTCGCAAGTATACAGAGTGCTCACAGATTTGAGTAAGAGCGCTCAGATTTGAAGCTCCGTCTCATGGATCTGAGTGAAAGCTCTCATATCTGAAGTTTTGTCTCACGAATCTGAGCAAGAGTGCTCAGATCTGAAGTTTTGTCTAACGAATATGAGCGAAAGCGTTCAAATCTAAAGCTGAGATTGAACGTTTTTTTTTGTCTTAGCAAACACTACGGTATTCAGGGTTTCAATTAGATTTTTCTATTTGTTCATTTTCATTTAGTTTTTTTTTTTTTTTTTTTATGCTTAGGGTTTGAAAGACGTCTGTACATCAATACAGCCTTGAAATATTTTTAAGTTATGGTAGTAATGTCATTGCTTTGAGATTTTAAGATGTTTGAAGATATGCACCAGTAAAAGATGGATCCTTGACTTTCTGTGCCGTCCAGACATTCACTTTCCGTGAGTTGGCTACAACAACGAAGAATTTCAGACCTGAATGCTTATTAGGTGAAGGTGGTTTCGGAAGAGTCTATAAGGGAAGGCTTGAGAGCACTGGACAGGTTGTGGTTGTAAAGCAACTTGACAGAAATGTCTTGCAAGGTAACATGGAACTCCTTGTGGAAGTTCTGATGCTTAGTCTGCTTCATTATAGGAAGATTTGGATTTTTTTCGCTCTGTTTATGAAGTTAACCTTAATGATGTTTTTAATAGAAATTTCTTTAGTTCTTGGAAAGATGAACAACGCCATTGCCTATACACTGGAAAACAATTGAAGATCCGCTCTTTTACTAAGATAAAATTCAGTCAGGAGTTTTCATTTTAACTTTGTATATTATATACTTTGCACTGTGCAACAATATTTTAATCTCTGTATATATGAAATGTATATGTGTTTATATGCATAGATATAAGCCTATATACATTCAACATCCATATAATTTTTTTTTTAATCAAGGTTACCATGTACAAATAAGTAAAACACTTTATACAGTTCGTAGGACGTACTTAGGTATCTGATATTATTTGCAGTCATCCTTTCATATCCCTGTACGTGTATGCATACATGCGTACATATACAGACCCTAGTTGCTTGTTTTACTGGTATATTTTCTTTGCAATTATTTATTTTATTTTTATTTTTATTAAAGTTTCTATGTTTTGTGTGTAGGTTAAGCGGAGGGGAATTTGAGCTGGGAACGTGGCCCTTAAGGCTCCAGTGTTTCAACTACAGCTCTGATACCAAATGTAACAGATGAATTAATTTAGGCAACCATTAATTTATAACACAACAGTAAAATTAAAAAGTTACTTCATTAAACACATTCGCCATCAAATTCTTCATAGTAATAATTTTTTTTTCTAACATAATACAACAATGCATAAATTTTAGAGAAATACCTTAAGTCTGATGCTAATAATCCTTCATGTTGTCCGCAGCTTGCTTCCTTCCCGCTTCTTTAGAACACTACCCAAAACCGTCCTCCCTGCCGACTAGTTAGCTCCCTAGCCCCAGGATATCAACGGATATCCTAGCCCTCCGTGCCCAAAACCCCCAACAACCCGATGCACTAATACTCCCAATGTTTCACCTCCCTCTCTGCAATACAGAGCTCCCAAAATCCATGGCCAACTCCCCGTCGAATGATCTCCCCTCCAACTCATTCCCTTCCTTATCCCTCCTTCACCGACTCTTCTCCCCCATTAACTCCCTACCTAACTTCTTTATTACCCCTTATCCTCCCGCCATTAATACCCTTATCCCTCCTTTATTATTATTCCTCATGTATTTAATATGTTATCCCTTGTGGGATACGTAACTTAATTTAATATTATATTTTATTATCCACCTTTTATTTAATACTTTATTAATGAATGAATTAATTAATACTTAAATTAATCATTAACCATCATGAACAACTATTTAATAATAATCAATTAGAAATGTTATTTTAAGACATAAATATAGTTTAGCTAATATTTTAGGATTATATTATTAAATTAATTATACTTAATAATAAAGGGTCGTTACAATAGATCTATCTATCATACATAATAATCAAAACACTGAGCATATTCATAACATAAACAACATAGCACAAAGCAAACCAAAGACACAAGATATACGTGGTTCACCCCAGTGTGGGGCTACGTCCACCTAATGATTTGTATTCTTTATTATTCGTCAATCTCTTACATTCCTTTACTCATGTGCACTAAGACACCGATTTAAGATTCGCATTAGACAAGAGATCTGTGCACTAAGCACCAGATCCTCCTTCCAAAACTAGGTCAAAGCACATAGCCAATGCTCTATCAAGAACAAAGCCTTACTCACTTACATTCCCTTAGACAAAGCTTCTCAAGTTACTTGCAATTAGCTCCGAAGGCTTTTGACTACCCTTCTACAATACATTCTTACTTATTTATACTTTTACAATCCCTTACAATAAGGCCTAATCATGGGTAAACCCCATGGGCCAACATCCCATAAACCCCATTACAAAACCCTAAAGACTCCTTTACTAGGTCCACATAGCTCGAAAAATAAGTGAGATCTACGATCTCAGCTCTTCCTGGGTGCTCCTTCCTTGAACGACGTGTCAAAGTTCAAAAGTGGTCCAAACCTGACCAAGGTTTCCTCAAAACTTGGTCGAGGGCCAACAGACCCCCAACACTCACCTATGACTCGTCCCGAGTCACTTAGGTCTCGTCAATCCTGCTTCGAAGGCCTCGATATTAACTTGAGTTGCTTCGACTTGATGATTCACCTAAGCCTCCTTCTCAACAAGATCCTAGATCATCTGCTCTGTAACAGACCCTTCTAGGTGTTGTTCTACTGTTGCAACCACTTGGGCCAATTGCAATCCTTGTTCATCAATCTCTTTGAACACCTTGCAGGCTTTGTCCTGCACATGTTGTAGCTTGTGTGTGAATTAAATTACCTTTTCCTGGAGGGAAGTGATCTGTTTCTATACTGCATGCTACTCCTGGGATATTTTCATTATTTCAATTGTGGTGAGAAGCTTCATCTGTGCCTGCACAGAAAATGCTTGCTACTGCACCTCCTATAGCTGTGCTTCCAGCTTTCTTATCTTTGGATCCTTGGTGAGGAATTCATATGTCTGTGCACTTCGATCACTCAGTTGTTTTCACTCTGATGTGAGGGCTCTTATCCTTACTACGGTGTTCTTAGAAATTTTCTCCCTTTGGTCACGCACCTCCTGTGGGGTGCTCGATATTGCTTGAGCCTCCAACTTTGTTATCCTAGATTGAAGCTGTTGGCTAGTCTCAAAGATATTCACTACTTGAGCCTCGACCGACTCTTGTTCCTCCTGTTAGTAACAATTGTGGTATCGAGATTTCAAAGGGTAAGAGAGCCGAGACCTTTCGAGTCTCAAAAGACCGACGAGACCCTAGCCGTTGACACGCGTCAGACATCAGAAGAAGAGTCGGGATTTAAGTTCATCGAAGGATCGAAGTTTCTGGAGGCAGGGAACTCTTACATGAGTGAATCATGATGTGTGATTGCCCGACTGAATTAGAGCCGTTCGTCAGCTGAGGCACGTGGCGAGATATCCTGCAGAGTCGGGGATCGGGGAGCTAAAAGTCCTATGCACATGTCAGCGGGAATCACGATATCCCGATACCCGATTTCCCGACGGAGCTACGGATCATAGTCAAGGACAGGTGTCAGAAGGATAATCCTTGTAGGGAGACAATGCCAAGTGGCATCGGCACATCGCAAGCTCGTAGGTTCGTGGGTTAGAGCTGCAAAGATTTGCATGTAGAATTGCAAGATCGCGAGAAGCGATATCTTGGCAATCGACGGATTAGCGTGTGGGACTGTAATAGCAAGTGGATTACAGGTGACAGACTTTGCAACGAGGAGTGGACCGCTGACAAGTCAACGTCCATGGGCCATCGGGTTTCAGGGAATCGCAAGACCCATGGACACAAACATCGTGTTGTCAAGAACTCCGAAAACCCGATGGAAAGTTTGACTGCGGTCACGCAGGGACATGTCATATGGACTATGTTTAGCCGGTAGGGGCTAGATCCCAGGAGGAGGAGCTCATCGCACATCAGGATATCAGAGATACAGGAGGCAAGGAGCTCACGCATCTCAAACTCACGAATCCTGAATCCCCGAAAAAACTGAAACCTCATCACATGCCCCCTTGCTGCCACGTCCATCCCCGTGTCATGCCAACTCATATTCTCGTCCCGGTCCCTGTGTCTCGTCCACCCAGATCATATACTTCAAAGCTTGTGAATCTTTCCATGTACATTTTCCCTATCGCTTTCCATATGCCCATCCGTCCACATGGCCTCTCCTCATCCCATATCTCCATCAAGCATGCCCAACTACCCCTGCCTCATCACCGTCCGTTCACCATTTCGTGTCAAGTCTCTCAATTATCACGAAGGCCTCCATGTCCTGTTGATACAGAGTCGACCGGGGTCTTTCCCAATCTTAATGAAGCAGTTATTGCGGCAGTTGGTGGTGGTTGAACATCGTTTCCTCCATAAATGGAAAGTCCGGAATTGACTGTAAGCTTGTCAATTCTTTCACAGGTCCTTTGGAGTGCGATTGCGTCTGATTGAAGTTCACGACTGTCTAGAGACTGTATGCGCAGTAAACATGCAGACATAATGTATTCAATGCGATGTCTCGAGTTGACTGCTGGGGATTTGTTCCAAGTATATGTAGGAATTTTTTCCAGTTTTGTAAGCATCGATGGTTGAGCAGAGCTCCCGGGTTGTAAAGTTTTAATGAAGCATTGTTGTTCTGGATATATATGAAATTTGGAGACTTATTGCCTTATGAATGCCAGTTTCTTTCATGTCTTTGTTTACACTGTGTTAGAGCAGCTCAGAATTGGAGGATCCAGTCGAGCTGTAGCTATTATAGGATGATGTTGTAATGGATCACTGTAATAGTTACGGAGCCTCTAGTCAAATCCTGTGATTTCTTTGACGCTGAATGACTTGGAATTGGAGGATCCAATCAAGTCCTTTATTCAGTTTCTCGAAGCCCTGAAACCAGGAGGATCTTTCTTTCGTAGTTTTTCCCCTACAAACTGTCGCAAGCTTGTTTCCCAAAGCTATTTGTTCATCTTCTCCTAAGTCTTCCACCTGCTCATCTTTTAATCAACCCACTGGCTGAAGTTAGGATTCCAGACCTCCTCTGTTCTTTACGTACCAGACTCAGTCCCTGAGTTAGAGTGATACCTCCTAGAGCCATTATCTCCATCTGATCACCCTTTATAAACAAATCATGACATAAGACTGATGGGCGTTGGGCTCTGCTCCTGCAAGCAATCCAGGAGTGACTTCTGATGCTAACATTTCTGGCGCCGCTGCCGGGGATGAAATTGAAGATTTTCCCTGGGTAGAACGACATTAAGCCTCTGAATCCGAAGGTGCATCGGATTATCAGAGCCTTTCAAGATTGCTAAGCTGCACCTGGTGAATCCATTTTAACGACTCCACTGGGAAGAACCTGCTCTGTTAATTGTGGCTTTCAGAGGCAGGCATACGTGGTCTCATCCACAACTGCCTCTAGATATGCTCGAAACAGATCTAGAGGTGGTGCTCAGAAAGGGAAATACCTCTGAGGAATAAGTGTCCATCACCAAACCAGGTAATCCACCATACCCTTCTGTTGGAGCCCCTTTTTCTCCTCCTCAGATTTTTGACAGGTCTGTCTCTGCAGTTTCCCGTTTCTTAAATTTTGGGAGTGTTCCTGTTGAGTTTTCCTCTCCTGGTCTGGGACCAGAGGGACAAGACTTTGTCACTTCCCTCTCCCCTGAAGCTATACCTTGGCGTAGACCCAGGGCCATAGAATATTTCCCCACTCCTGCGCAAGGAGGAGCACCTGCTGACTGAATCTCGGTAGCCTATTCCTTGAATCACCTCTTGTTTCCCACCCCACTTCGAGATTTATTCCCGCTAGCCCCTTCGCGAACTCCTTCTCCTCCAAGTTCTCCTCCACCTAACATCCCTATGGTTGGTGCTAATCCCCCTCTGAATAGAATGGATGCCATAGTCGCTTCCAGATGCGCTCCCTTAGTTCTTCCCCATCCTATGAATCCTCTCCCTACTGGAGATTACCTGAAATACATGTCCAAGTTCACTGGGGAAGGAGACATAACTGCCGAAGAACACCTGGCTGCTTTCTACAGTTATGCAAACAACCTCAATATTGAAAATGAAGATGTCTGGATGAGAGTTTTTGTCCAGAGCCTGGATGGTGAAGTGAGGAAGTGGTTTAGAGGATTGGCCCCGGGATCTATTGCTGGGATTGAGGCTCTGGATAGTGCTTTCCTGAGGCAATGGGGATATAGGAAGGATTTCATGTATTACATGACTGAGTTTGGGTCTCTGAAGAAGATGGAAGGAGAGTCGGTCTCTGACTTCTCCAAAAGATTCAATAAAATGTATAATAATATTCATGCAGAGATAAAGCCCTCCGAAGCCTTTGCCCAAATTTCCTATGCTGGTGCATTTGACCCTGATTTCTACCTTTTGTTGAGAGAAAGAAGAGCCACCTCCTTAGCCCAAATGCAAGATGCGGCCATAGAAGTGGAATCCAATGTATTAGTAGCTGACAGACTGAGGAACAAGGCCGACGTGGACAGAAGAAAAGGAAGGTCAGAAGCCTCAACTTCTGGATCATTGGCGCCTCACCCTCAAGTGGATAAACTGACCAAGATGGTGAAGTCTCTGTCTGCAGAGATGGAGAGGATGAGGATGGAAGGGAGGCAGGCATATAAATTCCCTCAGATCGCTAAAAACAAGGGAGTTTTTAGGAGGCCAAATAATTTTACTCCCCCGAATGTGCAGAAAGAGACGGGAAGAGACAGAGAAGACCAGAAGATTTAGGACCCTTTTCAAAACAATTTTGTGACCAAGGGGGAAGAAAGAGAATCAGAGGAGCTTGATCCTAAAATCCACTGCGTTGGGGACACTCCTCCTTTTCCTCATCTCACTCAATCTGCATACGAGGAGTCTCTCATGGACAACCAGCTGAATGACCTAAGCAAGGGAGACAAGGCTAGTGGTGGTCGAGGCAGGTACAACCTAAGGTCCGATAAAAATATGGCAGTGCCTGATATTCCTCAGCAGTCCATTAGAGTAGAGAGACCTTCTAATGAAGAAGAAAATGGTCACAGAGGTAAGAAATCTCAACCCCCCTCTCCCATCTCCCATAATCATGTTCCTGAAATAAAAGAAATTCCAAAGCCTACACCTTATTTTAATTTTGAGTATGAGATTCAAAAGATCAGAATCCCTGTGCCCCTCACTGAGCTGATTAAACATGACGAGTTTAAAAAATGCTTCTCTGAGATTTTACAGTCTGAAACCTCATGCCTCCCCTCAGACTCCATAAACCTCCAAGACGAAAAGCCATCAGTTGTCCTAGGTCCCATGGTGGAAGATAGAGATGACTCATCCCCTCCCTTCTACACCTCCTTGAACATACATGAAAAAGTGCTGCACAACTGCTTGATGGATTCAAGGGCCCATCACAACCTCATGCCCAAAACTGTCATGGAAGAGTTGGGACTAGAAGTTACTAGAGCCTATCATGACCTCTATTCCTTTGACTCCAAGAGAGTTCAGTGTCTTGGGGTTATTAAAGACCTGGTTGTAACCTTGTTTCAATTGCCTATGAAAAGTGTGGTCATGGATATCGTAGTAGCTGATGTCCCTCCCAAGTTCGGTATGTTGTTATCAATATCTCGGATAAAAAGACTGGGGGGAACCTTGCAGATGGACCTCACATATGCTACTATCCCAGTGTTCGGAGGAGAACATAGAAGGCTATATAGGGAAGCCCAGTTGGCCTATATAATCAGTGATGAAGCTAACCCCACTAATCATCCCATCTTTGCCTTGGACACTGATTTAGGCTCCAGTTTACTGTAGCTCACCCACGCCCCAGAGCCGCCTCTGAGACTCAGAAAACAACCCACTGTTTCCCCTGAAGTTCCTCTCTCCATCACCCCAATCTGGAAAATGTTTTTTGATGGAGTCTGTTCCCGAGAAGGCGCTGGAGATGGAGTAGTTTTTGTGTCACCTGCTCAGGAAACCATATCTCTGTCATACAAATTAGAATTTGAAGCTACCAACAATGTGGCAGAGTATGAGGCTCTTGTTCAGGGACTAAGAGCTGCGAGGGAAATGGGAATTTAGGAAGTAGAAGTGTTCGTTGATGCAGATTTGGTGGTTCAGCAGGTCAAGAACGCTTATCAAGCTAAGCATCCTCGACTCAGGAGTTATAGGAATGAGGTCTGGGACCTTGTTGACATTTTCTTCTCAGTATTTAATATTTCTTTCATCCCAAGAGAGGAGAACACCTTGGCATATTCCTTGGCTGCATCGGCTAGCAATTTCAAAATACCTCTGCCACCCAAATTCAGATATGATGTAGAAGTAAAATACATACCCTCCATACCTAACAACGTCAAACATTGGAAGGTATTCGAGGACGACCTTGAGATCAAGAGATTCTTGGAGACTGTTGAGGAATTTTCAGAAATGCACATAGACCAAGATGTCGTCTCAGAGGAAGAGCCTAATGGGGGTAATCTTCTGAATAAGATTGCAGGGCGTGACATTGTACAACTGCCCAACAACCATATTCCGAGGGGACTCGTTCCTTTGGAAAGGATTTTTGATAGTAACGATGTGTCGATAAAAGGAAAGGTCTCGGAGGAGGACGCTGATACTATTCAGTGCAACATTGGAACCGAGAGTGAGCCCAAGTATGTCAAATTGTCAAAAGGTCTGACAGAGGAACAAAGGTCCGAATACAATGCACTTTTAAGGAAATTCATTGATGTGTTTGCCTGGACCTACTAGGACCTCAAAACCTACGACATCTTAGTCATAGAGCATAAAATTCCATTAAAAGAGGAGGCAAAGCTATTCAGGCATAAGCTGAGACAGATCAATCCCATGTTGCTGCCTATCATGGAGAGAGAAGTGAAGAAGCTGCTTCAAGCTCAGATCATTGTACCACTGAGATATTAAGAGTGGGTGGATAACTTGGTGCCAGTAAGGAAAAAGAATGGAGAGATCTGACTCTGTGTAGACTTCAGAAATTTGAACAGGAGCTCACGGAAGGATAACTACCCCTCGCCAAAGATGGAACACATACTACAGAGGGTAACAGGAGCTTCCAGGATGTCCATGATTGATGGTTTCTCTGGCTACAATCAGGTCTCTATTCTGCCTGAAGACAGGGAGAAGACAACATTCACCACTCCATGGGGTACATTCATGTATGCCAAGATGCCATTTGGACTTATGAATGCAGGGGTGACATTCCAGTGTGCCATGGACATAGATTTCATTGGGGAAAAGGATAAATTCATGGTCGTCTATCTAGATGACATCACGGTATTTTCAACATCTGATGAAGAACACCGTCGCCACCTCAGGAAAGTTTTCTTGAAATGCAGAAAGTTTGGCATTTCATTAAACCCCAAAAAATCTCTATTCGCCATGAAGGAGGGAAAGTTACTAGGCCACATAGTATCAGCAGAAGGAGTCAGGATTGATCCCAGCAAAATTGAGGTGATACAAGCCTTATCAATCCCGAGGTCTAGAAAGGAGGTCCAATCTTTCCTCGGTAAAATTAATTTCCTAAGGAGGTTTGTGCCTAACTTTGCCGAGGAGGTAAAACTTATAACAACTATGTTAAAGAAAGAGAATGAAGTAAGGTGGACCCCTCAAACGCGACATTCCTTTGAACAAATCAAGAAATCCCTGACTGAAGCTCCTGTGCTTGTCAGTCCCGACTACTCAAAGGATTTCCTTATTTTCTCCTTTGCCTCACCTGACACAGTAGTTGTTGTTCTATTACAGACAAATGAAAGTGGGTTACAACAACCTATTGCTTACTTCAGTCGAGCATTGAGGGATGCCGAAGTCAAGTATGAAACTATGGAGAAGCAATCTTATGCTCTAGTGAAAGCTCTCAAAGCTTTTAGAACCTACATTCTGCAGTCAAGGATCATCTCCTATGTCCCCTCGGCTTCTGTTAAAGATATTCTTATTCAGCCTGACATAGACGGGAGAAGGAGTAAATGGATAGCCAAAATCCTGGAGTTCGACCCAGAAATAAGGCCCACCAAGTTGATCAAAGGGCAAGGTTTAGCCAAGCTGCTGGCTGAAGCAAATTGCCAAGATTTGGGGATAAGTTTCATCAATGAATGCTCAGATATTCAACATGATCGGCTATCTGACATAGATCATCAAAGGGAGCCCCCATTGGCTCAATGTCCTTGGTATAAGGATGTCATATACTTTTTGCAGGAGCTGCGACCTCCAGACGGCCTGCAAAGAGGCAAAACAAGAGCTCTGAAGCTCAAAACAGTCAAATACTGCCTGATCGATCAAATATTATATTGGAAAGACCCCCTGGGGGTGCTTCTAAAATGCATAAGTCCACCAGAGGCCGATAAGGTCGTAGCTAAATTTCACAGTGGCCTGTGTGGAGGGCAGCATTTCTGGAGAGCCACAACCCACAAAATCCTCAGGGCTGGATACTACTGGCCTACCATGTTCGCTGATCTCTGCAAAAGGGTCAGAGCCTGCATCAATTGTCAAAAATTTGCAGGAAAGCAGCAGCTCAGGTCTTTGCCGTTAAAACCGGTGGTGGTTTCAGGGCCTTTCCAGTAGTGGGGCCTAGATTTTATTGGAGAAATTCACCCTCCCTCCAGTGGGTAGCATAGGTGGATCCTGACTGCTACAGATTTCTTTACCAAGTGGATTGAAGCTATTCCCACCAGGAGTGCTTCCCACAAGGTAATCATCGGATTCTTGGAGGACCTCATCACAAGGTTTGGCTGTCTAAATAAGATTGTCACCGATAATGCATCTGCTTTCGGGTCTGAGCCATTAGCCAGGTTTTGTGAGCAGTTCGAGATTAAGTTGATTCACTCCACCCTGTATTACCCATAGGGCAATGGTTTAGTAGAGTCCTCCAACAAAAGTTTAATAAGAATCATCAAAAGGATGTTGGAAGACAACCAAAGGGCTTGGAACTCGAAGCTTAAATTCGCCCTATGGGCTGATCGGGTGACTACAAAGAGAGCTACAGGTCTATCCCCTTTCTAGTTAGTCTACAGAGCCGAAGCTGTTTTCCCTTCTCAGCTAGCCATCCTTGTAGCGAAATTCCTCCAGGACTATCAGGAGGAGCCTGATGACATGATTAGAAGGATTCATCAGCTAGTAGAGGTCCAGCAGGATAGGGAGCAAACAGTGGATAGGATTCAGGACCATCAACAGAAGATCAAGCAAATCTTCGATAAGAAGGCCAAGAAGGGGCGGTTCTAGGTAGGAGACCTGGTACTAAAATGGGATGCTCCTAAACAAGATAAGGGAAAACACAACAAGTTTGAAGCCCTGTGGATTGGGCCTTTCATAATCTCCGAGGTTTTCTCAAACAACACATACAGGTTGCGAGATTTGGAAGGTGAAGAAGTTTTCAGCGACCCAGTAAATGGGCATTTCCTAAAAAAATGTTTTATTTGAGTCTCAAGTGACTCTTTGTTTGTAAATACTGTCCTTTGTTTCTTAGCTCGTTTTCAATTTTATTTTTGCAGCCTAATAAAGAATCCATAGCCCAACGGAAATGCGACTGGAACTGCAGAAGGAGTTCTTAGAGCATCACAGGGACGGCCCTATCCCCCATGGAGCCTAATGTTAGTAAAAATTGTGGTATCGAGATTTCAAAGGGTAAGAGAGCCGAGACCTTTCGAGTCTCGAAAGACCGACGAAACCCTAGCCGTTGACGCGCGTCAGACATCAGAAGAAGAGTCGGTATTTCAGTTCATCGAAGGATCGGAGTTTCTGGAGGCAGGGAACTCTTACATGAGTGAATTGCGATGCACGATTGCCCAACTAAATCAGATCCGTTCGTTAGCTGAGGCACGTGGCGAGAGATCCTGCAGAGTCGGGGATCGGGGAGCTAAAATTCCTATGCACATGTCAGCGGGAATCGCGATATCCCGATACCCGATTTCCCAATGGAGCTATGGATTGTAGTGGAGGACAGGTTTTCAGAAGGACAATCCTTGTAGGGAGACAACGCCAAGTGGCATCGGCACATCGCAAGCTCAGAGGTTCATGGGTTAGAGCTGCAAAGATTTGTATGCAGAATTGCGAGATCGCGAGAAGCGATATCTTGGCAATCGCCGGATTAACGTGTGGGACCGCAAGAGAAAGTGGATTACAGGTGGCAGAATTTACAACGAGGAGTGGACCGTTGACAAGTCAACGACCATGGGCCATTGGGTTTTGGGGAATCACAAGACCCATGGACACAAACATCGTGTTGTCAAGAACGCCGAAAACCCGATGGAAAGTTTGACTGCGGTCACGCAGGGACAAGTCATATGGACTATGTTTAGCCGGTAGGGGCTAGCTCCCAGGAGGAGGAGCTCATCGCACATCGGGATATCGAAGATCTAGGAGGCAAGGAGCTCGCTCATCTCAGACTCGCGAATCCCGAATCCCCAAAAAAATTGAAACCTCATCACATGCCCCCTTGCCGCCACGTCCATCCCCGTGTCATGCCAACTCATATTCTCTTCCCGGTCCCTATGTCTAATCCACCCGGCTCGTATACTTCAAATCTCGTGAATATTGCCATGTATTTTTTCCCTATCGCTTTCCCTCTGCCCATCCGTCCACATGGCCTCTCCTCATCCCATATCTGCATCGAGCGTGTCCAACTACCCCTGCCTCGTCACCGTCCGTTCGCCACTTCGTGTCAAGTCTCTCAGTTATCACGAAGGCCTCCACGTCCTGTTGATACAAAGTCGACCAAGGTCTTTCCCAATCTCAATGAAGCAGTTATTGCAGCAGTTGGTGGTGGTTGAACATCGTTTCCTCCATAAATGGAAAGTCCAGAATTGAATGTAAGCTTGTCAATTCTTTCACAGGTCCTTTGGAGCGCGATTGCGTCTGATTGAAGTTCACGACTGTCCAGAGACTGTATGCGCAGTAAACATGTAGACATAATGTCTTCAATGCGATGTCTCGAGTTGATTGCTGGGGCTTTGTTCCAAGTATATGTAGGCATTTTTGCCACTTTTGTAAGCATCGATGGTTGAGTAGAGCTCCCGGGTTGTAAAATTTTAATGAAGCATTGTTGTTCTGGATATATATGAACTTTGGAGACTTCTTGCCTTATGAATGCCAGTTTCTTTCATGTCTTTGTTTACACTGTGTTAGAGCAGCTCGGAATTGGAGGATCCAGTCGAGCTGTAGCTATTATAGGATGATGTTGTAATGGATCACTGTAATAGTTACGGAGCCTCTAGTCAGATCCTGTGATTTCTTTGACATTGAATGACTTGGAATTGGAGGATCCAGTCAAGTCCTTTATTTAGTTTCTTGAAGCCCTGAAACCAGGAGGATCCTGCTTTTGGAGTTTTTCCCCTACAAACCGCCGCAAGCCTGTTGCCCAGATCTGTTTGTTCATCTTCTCCTAAGTCTTCCACCTTCTCATCTTTTAATCAACCCACTGGCTGAAGTTAGGATTCTAGACCTCCTCTGTTCTTTACGTACCAGACTCAGTCCCTGAGTTAGAGTGATACCTCCTAGAGCCATTATCTCCATTTGATCACCCTTTATAAACAAATCGTGACATAAGACTGATGGGCATTGGGCTCTGCTCCTGCAAGCAATCCAGGAGTGACTTCTGACGCTAACACCTCCTGTGCCAAGATTGGCACAAAGTGACATGCTTTACTCACTACCTCTTTGACCATGGCCCGCTCTGCGAGCAACTTCTCCTTTTCTCTCTATAGCTGGGCTCTTTCCTCTTCTCTCTCACTTTCATAGGTGGCTACTCTATACCATGCTCCTTGTAATTGTTCTAAGGCTTCATATTTCTCTTGTTTCAAGACTTCTGTAGCCTTCTCCTTTTCTTCCTGGACTTTCTGAAGTTGATATTTTGTCGCATCTGCAAGTCTTCTCAATTGGGCTAGTTCATCCCCTAATTCTGCAATCTATGATGAGGAGGGTGCATAAGGTACTGCATGGAAAAAATGAATAGCTTGATATACTTCCTTCAATTCCTTCTTGACCCTTCCATATAGCTCTTCCTACTTCGCTCCATATCTCTACAATATGTCCTTGGAAGCATCCTCCATAGCACCATGGACCATATTGATATTATCCTTTGTGGATTATTAGCGCGCATCTTCTTCCTTGCTGAGGGTTTCTTTGGAGAACCTTCCTCTTCTGTGGTGTTATTGTTCCAATGGGGGGGTCTACAAATGGTGTAGCTTCGCCTCCTCCTTTCTCTTCTTCTCCTTCATTTACTCCTCCCTGTCCTTCTGATTTGTCTCCTCCTCTTCCTGGTGAGTCAGATCCATTATCCTTAGAAGTGTTGTCCTCCTCATAAGTCTCCATATCCTGGACTTCCTCTTGATTTTTATTCTTCTTTGTCCCACTGGGCTATCCGACATGCTCGACCCGAGTGACTATGGGGCTTCCTATGGTGTCAGTGTCGAAGAGTTCTGCATCAATGACGGGTACAAGGAATTCCTCTGGTCACTCCTTCATAATCTTCTCCATGTCTTCATCTGTTAGCTTGTAGTATGACTGTAACTCTTCTTGGTTCTTGTCTCTGCGCGCAATGATGTAAATGAAATTAGGATCTACGTAGAACTTTTCTATTGGTCAGTACTAGTGCAGGGTGTGTGGTGTCATGCACATAAATGATTCAATGGAAACCTTCAGTTGTTGATATTATACATGAAAAATGACATTGGACTGCCACTGCTTCATCATATCCTTGGTGTACCACAAGGTTGAAAACCTAGAGGCCAACAACTTTGAGGGTTCGATCTCTGGGAAGGTGGCTCCTTCAGGAATTTTTCAAGTGACAAATGTAATCAAAATTATTAGCCAGTTGTAATGGAATTCATATCCCAAATCCTGGGCTTCACGACAATCTTTCTCTAGTTCATTGACGAGGTAACTTGCCTAGTTCATCTGCATGCCCTCCACACATTTTCCTGTGAGGTCCACCACGAACCCGATGACCTATGTGGGGCATTTCTTCCTTACGAACTTGCCATCTATGAGTTGGAAAGCAAGGCATACTACGCCATCCTGTATAGAGGCTACCTTGTAACCTTGCTTTCCTTTTTTGACTTCTCCGTAAGCTTCCTTGATGCGCTGTGCTAGGGAACGGTCTGAGGCCTTACCTGGATAAAAATGTTGAGGGTCAGGTCCCTTCATGCTTAAGCTTGTGATCTGGTGGATCAATGCCAGATCCACAGTAATTATTCAGTCAAGTTGTAGGTATCCTCCGTGATAGCATGACAGGAGGAGTTTAACGCAAGCGTTAACCTCCTGATGGCGTCGAAAATGGGGAATCTTCATCACATTTAGCACAGTGGACTGTGCCAGTCCCTTAATCCATGGCTGGGAGACAAGGTGAGGCTTCTTCCCAGTTGAATTCATCTAGTAGTGGTTGGGCGCTAGAATAACATAGTTCTTCCTATCTCCTAAATTGAAGTCGATGTTCTTTAGTAGCGGTATCTGTCCTAGCTGACTCTCGACTACGTGTATTCCCTTTGGAATGTACGCGGTGAATAAAGTGTACTCAAAATATCATGGGATGTTGTCGCTGTTAACTATTCTATCCAAAGGTGGGATATACTCTAGTAGGATGGATAGGATCTGCTCCGCATTAGCCAGATCACTACGGTGCTTACTTCCCTTCTCAGTCACGGGGTTAACACGACCAGAACAACGTCCAGTCGAAGGGAAAGCCTGCAGTCCCCTAGTCAACGATGCCTAGACACCTTCAGATAATGGTTTTTCAGCCATTAGCTTCTTAAGGAATTCCTCGACATAATTCTCTAATTCAATAGGTTCACCCTACATTCTAACTTTTAAACAAACAGGTTGAGGTAGGCGAACGAATAAGAGGGGTAGACAAACGGACATCAATGTCTAGTTTATGATAACAAAGCCCAACACACAATCAATTCTCTTCTTGGTTCAGTTAATCATGGGTAGAAAAAAGTGGTCCCAATGTAGTGACCAACAAGTTAAATAAACAGGGCCTCATAACAGATTCTTCCAACGGCCAGGAATGCTTCCATTAATGTGAATCTGTCCATTATGGCGCAATATCAACATCCAAAAGTGGTCCATACGCCCATAAATGAATTTTCTAACCATAGAGAATCATTCTAATGGTCGGGGCACCTCCAACGATCATATCTCTTCGCCACGGTGAAGTCCCATTCTGCGTGGTCCTGCAATTCCAATGAGGTTCAAATTCTGCGAACCTGCCTCCTACGAGGTTCCAGTCTGGGAAGTCTTCCATCTGTTTTCTGTAGATTCTTGTAGCTTTTCCAACTTAGATTTCTTTTTATTGAGCTTCCTTTCCTTCTTTCCTATGATCCGAGTCTCTCTAACTATTTATGGAATCCTCTTTGCATTCTTATTCTTATCTTCCCCTAGCGTAGTGACTTCGCATTGCTGATGTGCCCTAAAAGGGTCTGAAGTCAATATCCCTTCGCTTAATACTTCCTAGGTGGACATAATCATTTATTGAATGGATAGGTCCTTCAAACCTTCTTGCATTCTTTCAACCTTGACATCTAGTTCTCTTGCCTTATGTCCCTCTTGCGTTGTTACTTTGTTTTGTTGCTTCAACTTATCGTCTCTTTCTTCTATTAGTTGGTCTATTTTTTTAGCTATGAAATCCCGTAGTTGTTTCTTTTTCCTTTCCATAGCTTCTTCCTCTACTTTCCTTCTGATCTGATCCTTCTCAATCCAAGTCTTACCTAATAAAAGTGGAAAATGGGTGCTATTCTCAACAAACTTAATGACTTCAAATTCTTCTTCAGTCGATGTTCCATGAATAATAATAGGTACATTATTAAATATTCCATATAAGGTTATCATCTTTCCCTTAAACAAGCCTATCCTTCCCAATGAAGGTACCATGACAGGCTTTCACAAAATTTCCCAAGTGTCTTCTTTCATAATATTCACTAGTGTTTCTTCATCCAGGACACAGTCTATGCCGAAGTCTTCTATTCTTGCACTTATGTGTTGTTTTACTTTCAGGATCTCTAGTAAACTGACATCTTTGTGAACATCCATCGTTTCTTTCAACTATAATAACGTAGTTTGGGATTTCTCAAATTATTTCTCTTTATGATCCTATAACATGCCCTTAGTCTCTTGAATTCTTTCATAGTTTCTTTGTCTCATGTTCATTCATTCAACTTTAACAATCATCCTTGAACAATCCTCAACCTCATGACCAACAATCTTACAACAAAGACAAATAGGATCTGCGCCAGGGAATTCCTTAGCAAGATGTCCTGGTCTTCTGCAATTATAGCACAATGTCAATCCTCTTTTCCTTTTAAATGTTCCCCAACCTCTTCTGTACTGCACACTAGGATCACAGTGCTGGACCTGCACTCCACAATTTTTTTTTCTAGGTTCCTGCATCCACTTATTAGTCCAAAAATTCTTTCTATGCATAGGAATAACATATCTTTCTTCATTTCTATTAACTTTATTCAGATCAAATCTTTCTTTCAACTGCGCCCTAGCCTTCAAACTAGGACAAAACCTATTAAACATACTTAAATTCATGATTTTGAAACAAAAATTTTCACTTATCTTTCTTTTGTCAAAGCACACAGATTTACCTCTCTTAAGATCTTACCTCTTTTCTTCAGATCAGATTTATTTCTTAGCACATATCTTCGCAAGTCAAGTAGAGTATTGTGCACTTCAAAAACAGATCTACGCACAAAGATTCTCTTTTCTTTACTTCATTTCCCAACAATCATAGTTTCAACTCCCGACAACGAAACCATTTGTTGGAATATGAGCAGACCTAGAGTTCAATGCTTAACAATGCACCAACAAAACCTTGACTACCAACCCTTTCGACAACACCTGCGAAGCAGGAGAGGTCTCACTCGAGGTAGAAGTAGGGGGGGTTACAGGATGCAGGTGTTTGTAACCAAGATGGGACAAAAATATATGATAACAACACTTCGTAGAGTATTCTATTAACACTTAGAAGGTGAGATGCATTAGTTCATTAGCTTTATTAACATTGCAGAATGTATCCGAGAATATATCTAGTGAAGTAATAACAAAGATTAAACATTTCAACCACTTAGCACATAGCACTTAGTTAGATATAACATTAATTTACCCTTAACACAAGTAAAGAACTAAGAAACAATAGATCAATCTATCATACATAGTAATCAAAGCACTGAGAAGATTCATAACATAAACAACATAGCACAAAGAAAACCAAAGACACAAGATATACGTGGTTCACCCCAGTGTGGGGCTACGTCCACCAACTACTTCGTCTTCTATATTATTCATCAATCTCTTACATTACTTTACCCCTGTGCACTAGGCCACAGAGTCAAGCTTCGCATTAGACAAGATATTTATTCACTAAGCAC
The DNA here is from genome assembly GCA_009831015.1 of Picea engelmannii. Taxonomy (NCBI): domain Eukaryota; kingdom Viridiplantae; phylum Streptophyta; class Pinopsida; order Pinales; family Pinaceae; genus Picea; species Picea engelmannii. The sequence goes on from ML779862.1 coordinate 333,297, forward strand.
AAGATCCTCCTTCCAAAACTAGGTCAAGGAACATATCCAATGCTTTATCAAGCACATGGCCTTACTCACTTACATTCCCTTGCAAAAAACTTCTCAAGTTACTTGCACTTATCTCTGAAGGCTTATGACTACCCTTATACAATACATTATTACTTATTTACACTTTTAAAATCCCTTACAATAAGGCCTAATCATGGGTAAACCCCATGGGATGACATCCCATAAACCCCATAACAAAAACCCTAAATACCCCTTTACTGGGTCCACATAACCCACAAAATAAGTGAGATCTGCAATCTCAGCTCTGCCTGGGCACTCCTTCCTTGAACAATGTGTTGAAGTTCAAAAGTGGTCCAAACCTGACCAAGGTTTCCTCAAAACTTGGTCGAGGGCCAACATGGGAGTAGATATTTTAGCTCAATTTATTTATGCAAGTGTGTGAAATTTTCCTTTTCAACAATTTACCTTCTATCAGATAGATTAAATTTACTTTTTGTCAAATAGATTATATTTCAATTCTGCAAGAGTGATTTAGAATTAGATCTCCTTGTGTGTTGTGTGATGCTACCGATCCACACATGTGGTTGAAAGAAGGGATTTGAGGATCCCATCACTTCTCGAGTGATATTTTTTTTTTCGCAATGTGTGACAATGTGTTTTTTTTTTTTCTTTGGTTGTTTCAGGAGACAGTTGATTCGTACCCCTAATACCCCAACTGATGTGTTTTACTTTTCGGCAAGCATGGCGTGTTTCCTTTCCTGCAAGTTAATATTTGCCTTTTTCCAATTTGTAGATTGTTTCATTGATTAACACTTTTTATGAGGTGTGATAGAGTAGATTATTTCATTGATTAACACTTGTGAGGTGTGATTTACTTTTCCAAAGCTTGTTATTATTTTCGGCCTATTGTGTATATTTCCTCTCATGTTTATACGAGTGGTTTGATTTACATTATACAACACATGTTACATGACCAATGTTAGAAGGGAATCGTAGCTTGCATATAATTTTCATGATGAATTTGTGATTTGAAAATAGTGGGCTGACTTGTTATGCTATGCAAGCACCCTCTACTTCATTAAAATAAAACTTTACAAGACCTTGCTCAATGTGTTAAAATATGCAAGATAGATTATGTGCCAAGTTTATGCATCTTCTTGTAAATGTTCATGTGTGAGGAAATTTTCTTTTAAATGGTTAAATATGTGTTTTAAATAAATTCACAACAACCATAACTTGTAGCAAATAAACCATCAAACTCACAACAATAACAAGATGATAAAGGAGATCACACCTCTCTGGGCTACATCTCCTTGAGCCTCCATCAATGGACTTGGCTCTTTGGGATTAATTTTTCAAAGATTCTTTTACAAGATGCTTCTCAACTCCAATGGAAATACCGACTGTACCATTGGGTTCAAAATACATAAAAACCCCAAAAATTACTAATAGAACTCTGAAAACGGATCATGGCTCATCTGGCATGACCTCTTCTACATGTGGCCTTGAGCTTCCCTGAGCTTCCTTATGGAAAAAACACCTGTAAAATTCCTCAAATGGATATTAAACCTATCCCAATGTGTTCATAGCATAACAATTAGCCAAAAATGACTATTCAGTCACATAAAACAGACTTTTTCTCATCTGAGCATGACCTCAATCAATGAGGGCTTCAAGCTTCCTGGAGCTCTCTGAAACTTCAATGGTGAAAAACCTACAAAAGAATTCTTCAAATGGCTTTGAAAATAGTTCCAATGGATTCAGAACGTCCAAAAACCCCTAGCTGGGCTTTTTCAGCACCTCATTTGGCCAAAAGATGAAGAAGTTAGGCCTCCTTCCATTTCCCTCCAAACTTGTTGTCTCTGGTTCGCCAAAACGCACCTCTGTGTGGCCAACCTAGCACACGCGCAAAAACTCATGCTAAAACCTAGCACTGGCACGCAACCACATAATGATCCAAACTATAGGATGGTTATGGGCGCGCCTAGCCCCTAACCACCAAATCCGTGGTCACAAGGGTCACCATGTGACCTCGCGCTAGCGCAAAAGGGGCTCCGTTTCAAGGGCGAATGGATAACTGACAAGTGTCGACGTATGGTTGTATAACTGTTTTTAAAAACCAATTCCCGTGCATGCGCTCCGTGTGACAAAGGGTCATATGGGCGGATATATGAAACCGGGGGCTGGGGCTAAGCCCCAGCCCGAACCCCCGCGCCAACTATTAAACAAATCAAACTTTAATATATATTAACTCATATATATAACAAGACCCACCGAGTGGCGTGTTGGCATGGCGGACTTTGTAAAGACTTGGACCAATGGTGAGGTCACAGGGTCGAGTCCGATGGACTCCATAACTTTTAACCAAACACCCAAACCAATAACAAGGTGCCACGTGGCAGCCCACGACTGGGCCATGTGGCACCAAACCACTTGCCATGATAATGCCACGTGTCCTCAAATGATTCGTCCAAACTGTCAACTCAACACACGCCATGTGTCGTACGGTTCTACCAATTCAGCCTTGCCACATGTCATATATCTCCACCACGTCATCGTATGGACATGCCACGTCAACATCCATACGGACTATACAGACTGTACAATTAGCACATTTTTTTTTTACCTATTTGACGATTCGAACAGATTGCGATATCTCTCTCATTCGACATCCGTTTGATCCCAAACGAGTTGCATTGGGTTCGTGGCAACAAGGGATACACACCCGTTCGTTTTGAGGCAATTCTGAGAACTTTGAGTTTTGAGCTAAATTTTGACCCCTGGTCCAGATTTTGATCACTTTGAAATAAACAAACGCACCCTGGATTGATAATTAATGGTGTGGAAATTTTTTTTTTTCATAACCATTTCTTTTTCCCAACACTCAATACATTATTCATTTCACATAGGCTACGTGATTCATTCTTTGCAGTGCCCTGTATTTTTTTTTTTCTTTATTCTAATCCATCATTCCATTTCCTTTTAAAACTTGGTTGTTTGAAACACTCGCAGAAATATGCCTTTGATAGTTGAGAGCATTTGTCAATTGAGATGAGACTATTTTAGGTCCTATAATTTCTGAAGAGAAATAAAGAGGGAAAAACTTCCCAAATATTTCACAATTATTTTACTGTAAATATGGCCTTAAGACATGTTGACGAGCATTTATGACACACTGTAAATGAGAAGGGAAGATCCAGACCGGGGTTGTCTATCTAACCCAAGCCGTTTGGGATAATCTACTCTGATGGGTTTTATGGCTTCGTTAGCCAACTAGGATTCTAAGATAATTAAAAGATGTAAACTAACTAAATGTACAATCCTATCAATCAACACATTAATACAATTTCTTAACTAATAGTAGTATTATATAAAATATATATATACAATTATGAGGTTTAAATAAAGCCTCGTGAAAATGATTGTTTTCAACTAATGGATCAAAAAAATAGAAGGGGGAACTGTATTTTGTACTATAAATGAAAAACTAATAAACAATGAGTGACTAAAATTGTAAATGATAAAATGATAATGGACAAAGCATTTAATGTTTAAATGATGCAATCATTATTCATTCACAAATCAACAAATTAAATAAAATATAAAATAACTAACCTGACGTTGATCAACAATACTAAGCTAGATTCATCTTTCTGTGTTTGTATGAGATCCACTTAACCTGTGTAAGGTATAAATCTATGAAAAAAGAAAGAACGATACTTCCTGAAACAACTCAAGGAAGTATTTTATATACCGGAACAAGTCTATGATGATAGAAAGACACATAGATTTTACCTCATGTGACTTTAAAATGTCCAATAGTTGAAAGTAAAATAAATTCCAACTCTTAGCAAATGGTGTTACCAACTACCAAACATTAGATGTAAACTCAAAATGCATAGATAGACGATCAATCATAATTGGGGCTGATCATAAGTGTTTCTTCAGATCATGGAACACTTTCTGTTGGGATGGGCCCCACACAAATTTTTCCTTATGACCACCCCTGGTTATTTGGCTGAGGGCCCATGAAATATGGGATAATCCCAACATAAACCTGTGATAGAAATTGGCAAGGCCTAAGAAGATCTAAATCTCAGTGAGCGTGGTTGGGGCTGGCTAGTCATGAATGACTTGTATCTTAGATGGATCAACATGCACACCATGCATATCAACAATGTAGCCTAGGTACTCGACCCTGTCCATGCGGAATGAGCATTTTTCCAAGTTGGCATATAGCTTGTGTTGTCGCTGAGTGCAGAACCTGCTTAATATGTTGCAAGTGTCCCAAGTATTGTTGTATATGAGGATGTCATCTAGATACACCACCACAAAATAATTAGTGAAAGTCCACAAGATATCATCCATCATCGTCATGAAATTTGTTGGGGCATTTTTCCAACCAAAGGGCATGACCATCCATTCAAAAAGACCTTCTTTTGACTTGAAGGAAATTTTCCATACATCTATCTTCTCTATTGGGACATGATGGTAGCCAAGCTTCATATCAATCTTACTGAAGTATTTGGGCCCCTTGAGTTGATCAAGGAGATCATTGATTCAAGGAATCGGGTACTAGTTCCTGACTGTGATTTTATTTAGCGCCTGATAATCAATGCTGAGTCGCCAGGTCCCATCTTTCTTCTGCACCAGCATGATTGAGATTCCACACGGTGATGAGATGGGTCGAATGTGCCCCTTGTGGAGAAATTCTTGGACCTGACACTTGATCTCCCCATTTTCTAGTAGAGAGCATCAATAGACTAGCCCATTGGGTAGCGATGCGTTGAGGGTCAAATCGATGGGATGCTTGACCTGACAGTGCATAGGTACCCAAATAGGTGATGAGAAGATGTATTTGTATTCTTTTATGACCTTGTCCACTTGATTTTGTTGTGTGGAGAGGTCGGTTGCGGAGGCCATGGATATGGATGAAACCTATTGCTCACTCTGAGAGAGAATCACGAAGAAGACAAACTTTCCGCTCTGAGAGATGACCTTCCTATATTGATTGGCAGAGATCAAGGAAATAACACTAGGTGATACTACCTCGGGTATCCTATACGATTTCATGTTCAAACTAATAATAAAAATACGAGGCATAGACTCATATACAACATGATGTTACCATAAATAAGGTTTTCCGAAAATAACATCACAAACTTTGAGGGGATAAACATAAAAAATACCTCATCTTTGAATGGCTTGATTTCGTATGAAAAACGACACTATTGGTTGACACGAAGATCGCTTCCTTGATGAAGCCATCTGATGGTGCAGGGTTGTGGGTGTGGTGTTGTCGACAGTGTTAACTGCTTGATGACCTATACTAATATGAGGTTCTTCTGGATACCACTATCAATGATGAAGTGCAATAGAGTGCCTCTCACCCACATCTGTGAATGAAAGAGGGGCTCGCCTTCCTCTGGCTCATCAGGTTCACTGGGATGGATCTTGGTGGTAGAAACAATGGAAATGGGTTCCACGTCAATGATCAATCTCCCATTTTATGGTTTTGACTCAGATTTGGAACCCACATCTGATTAAGAGGCTTTCACTTTAGCCATTAGTGACTTCTTTGAGTGAAAATCAACAATGTTATGCCAGGGGCTCTTATGGAAGTCACAACACTTCTTAGTATATTTCTTCGTCTTCCCATTGTCCTTCTTTTCTTATAGCTTGAATTGATTGTCCCGGGGTTTCCCATATTTTCTCTATCCTTTGTTCTGTGAGTTGGGGCTGCCCTTTTCCTACTTCTGCTGTGAGGGGTTACTAGACCCAAACTATTGTGTCTTTTGTTTAAGCTTCTACTTGATTTTGATAGCATATCGATAGGCCATGCCCAAGGATGAGATGTCCAAAAATTCCATTTCTGTCTAGATGTATCTATGTATGCCATCATAGTACTTGAGCACCAGATGTCACTCATAATATTTGATATCCATCTTAGTGAACAAGGTATGGAAGACATTGGTGAACTCTTGCACTGTTTGATCTCTTTTATGTTGTAGTGTGTTCCATCTTATATACAAATCGTCATAACTTCCAACATGGTAGTATTGTTCCTTAATAACATCCATGAAGGAACCCAAGGAGGGTGCAAATACAAATAATGTGGATCCATCTATTTCCTTTTGCTCACAGAAAGTCTCCCACCAATATTTGACATGGGGGAAGACCTTGAGGAGCACAAATGTAATCTTTTCTCTATCGAAAAAGTTGTGGACATAAAATATCCTTCTATAAGGTTTAACCATTTATCTATGACATTCAAATCTATTTGAACTTAAAATATAGCAATATAAAAATTGATTTGTACCTTGAAGAGGGTGGGGCCTTTGCTTGAGGTGGATGTGTTGCTTGTAGGCAACCGTCGAAGGATTTCTACAAATTTGTCCATCATCTAGTTCCATTGTCGCTCAAGAGCTTCCTCAAACGACATTTTGAAAGGATCTCATGTCTCTTCTTCTTTATTTTCACCCACCATGGATGGTTTCATGGGCATGAGAGAGAAGTTATCCTCAAGAGAAACAAGCTCGAGACCCAACTCTCTATACCCTGATCGCGCCGGGGACATGCACTAAAAAAAGACAAGGAGTAGACCGCTCTAATACCACTGATCTAGATTTATGAGTGGAACAAAATGAAAACATAGATTTATAATATTAACACAAATACACGATGAAAAATAATAGAGATACATTAAAACTTGACTTCTATTAAATAAGAAATATGCTGAAAATTGTAAAATGTGGACTGAAAACAAGATTGCTAGAATGGTGGCAACTTATCTCTAAGAAGAGATGTGACAACTACATTCATTTGCAAGAAGACGTGTACAATGAGGCTCTGAAGTCATTCTTACAATAAACATGAATTCCAAAACCCTATACATCCAAAAACCTGACCCTAGGAGATGAAGCGCCAAAAGTCATGTGGCCCATGTTGGGGTAAGTTAGTACATCAACTTCCTGGGGTTGTAAATTTTTCATATGATATTCATTTAGAGTGGACGATAGCTCATTGGAAAGGTCTTGACGAGAATATACATTTAGGGGGATAAATCAAAACCTCTAGTTATTAGTGAGGATACCAATCGTGAAAAAATGTCGTTTAGGCCCTCAAAATGGCCCTGGAAGTTTGGGAGCCAAAAAACTGCTAAAAATAGTAAGTTGCCAAAGAAACTATTTTGATCCAGTTGGAATAGGTGGCTGGCCACCGAGATCCTCCTGGATCATTTATAATCAAACTAGTTTAAGTTTCAAATTATTTATAGTAGACCTTATAGAAGACTAGAAAAAGTAGTTTGATTGGCATGCAATCATGTACATTTATTTAAACTACTTTATGCAATCATGTACATGATTGCATGCCAATCAAACTACTATATATATATTATGAATCATGGAGGAGGAGGAGTTGATATATTACTCAGTGAGTCCCAAAGATTTTGGTTATAGGAATTTGATATTCACCTCTAAAGAAGAGTTTGTTGAAGTAAGTCCCAAAGATTTTGGTTATAGGAATTTGATATTCACCTCTAAAGAAGAGTCTATTGAAGTAAGGAAAGCTAGAAGGTTATATTGAAGGGGATTTAGAAAGAGGACTTTGTTTAGGAAAAGGTCCTTTAGAAAAAAAAAACTATAGAAGGAATATGAGGTCAAGTGGGGAAAAACCCTAGGTTAATCAAAGGAAAAATTGGATTGATATAATTTTACCTGGAGTCTAAAGAGAGCACACTATTCACAAACTCCAGGCCAATAGAAGCCCTTGATTCAAAATTGGAAGATGTAAACATATCTAATGGGTGGTGAAACCCACTCTGTACAATTCTAATGCACTTCCTAGGGGCACTCCTCTCCCGGCTCAGATCAAGGTCATATTTATTCTATATAGTGCAACAATGTTGCATGGGTTTAGTCACTTTTCGATATATGCAATTCTTGCAATTGTACAAACAAATTTTTGGATTTAAGATCAAACTAATTTCCGATTCAATTGTTTTGGAGTGAGGACTATAGTGGTTTTATATTTAATATCTCATCATTGTTCTGTAAATTGTGGTGCATTATAACTTGTGATGGTATAGTAAAGGAACTAAGTAATAGTGACCTATTTTGTAGTGATTACAATAGATTGAGGCCATTGAGTTATCCCGATGCATATGTGTTTCTCCTTGCATTTTATTTTATAAGCAAAGATGGTTATAAAAATATATCATAGAAGGTAGTTTCCAATGCTCTAGTGTGATCAATATTTATGTTGTAGATGTTGAAGTCAACTTTTAGTTTGCATATTTTATCACGTGAGAAACTCATTGTTTTTAATATTTTTGATTTATTTTTATGTTGTTTGGTTCTTTGCATGGAATTGGATTCCAAAGGTTAAACATTATGCACTGAATGTGCCAATCATTCTCATGGGAACCAAATTAGGTGGGTATCAAGTTTTTTTATTTGTGCAGTTGGCTTCCTAAGTTGCCTGTTGTTTCTTGTACTTTAATCTGGTAGATTCAATGGATAACTTTTATTATTACTCTATTGTTATATCAGGATATGTTAGTTTAGATAGTCATATAGAAAGTTTATTTAGCTCAGACATAAATATATTGGGTTTGAACACTAGTTTGCAAAGGATGCAATATTTTTGTATATTAATGATGGAGTAACAACTAATTTACCCCCCAAAAATGAATGTCATATAATCTTTCAATTATATTGATAAATATGTGTGGACTGTTCCTTATTAATTGGAATAATTTTGTAAAGTAAAATATTATCTTCATTACTTAAAAGTAATTACCAATTTTTTTTTTTTGTAGCATTCACTCATCCAATTTACTCTATTTTCATATGTTTTTGTCATTTTTTGATAATCTAGCCAAAACGCTGAATGTTGTAATAGAGTTTCCTATGAATGAAACAAAAAAAATTAAAATTTTCCCTCTACTATATAGTAATTGTTTTTTGGAAAATGCAACTTATACTACCTCAAAAATGCACCACATTGCACAGTTACAAGAAATGGACAAAAAAGGTATAAGCAGATCCTCTTCCTATGAAAACTAAGGCTAGAATATGAGCCTATTCCCCAAGGGGAAAGGATTCTACACCCTTCTAAAATGCATCAATTATAGTTTTGACATGAGTTACCAGATCAATTTTGAAATATCTCAATTGTCTCGGCTGTAGGTAAGAGTTGTCACCTTGAAAATTTATGCATCTTCTTTCCCAACAGAAAGAAATAGCAGAAAATTGTATTGTCTTCCATAAATATCTACTACAATCCATATCATCCAAGTATCACCTAGGTGGGGACCTCACCAAGCAAAGGGAGTTGTGAACAACTAGTTGCATTATACTTGTAACCATTCCCAACAAGTCTTGGGCGATTCTTGACAATTGGACACTACCACAAGATAAGACACACTGATTCTTCTTTTCAATATCAAACCCAAAATGGATTATATATTTTTTCTTTGCTTATTTTTGTCCCCATACCCTAATGGAGCACCAACCAACACAAAAAAATAAAAATCAACAAGCATGGAGCCTTCTAGAGAATCTAGAATGTATTTTGCCACCTCTCCTCAAAGTCACAGGTCCCCCACTTCTTGTTCAAGAGCAAGGAAATAGGAATTAAATTCACAATCAATTGTATAAGTACTTGGTGTCATAATTTAAGGAGGATTTTCTGCTGCCCAACTTACAATGCCTCCAAAGAAGTCCCAAATATTGAAGGCGAAATTTAAAGTGACAACTTTCTATGATCATTCTTCATACTTTCAAAAAGATTAGTTTCTCAACTCCACTTATCCTTTGAGAATGGTTTAAATATCTCATGTGTGCCATTTTATTTTTCACTTTTCCCACCCAAAATGCAGGTGCATTTTTTAATTTTAAAGGTTTGAGTAGAAACAGGGTGCTTCCTTGACTAGATTTGGATGTCATATTTAATCTTGATATTGAAATTTTAATGAGGACAATGCTCAAGTGGCACAATGTGTTGTTATTTTTTAGTATTGAAAAGAAGAATAGAGGATGCCTATATTCTCATGTTATTTTTATGGTTATCTTGTACCATATTAAGTAATATTGGGCACTGCCAAATTTAGCCTTGTTTTTTTTTATTCAGTAATTGATATTTTTGGGAAGATAAGAATGCTACTCTATTTAGATTAGTTTTTTTTCCATGCTTATCATTATCCTTATCTACAATTATGAAATCCCTACCTTCATGGTGCTTAGCTTGGTCATTTGGGTTGCACAATATTATGCACAGTAGGCATTAGTGCTTAGCTTGAATAACATAACTATGCCTTCAATACTCAAGTCTATTTCGTGGTTTTCATATTATAAACATTTTCATCCAATTGGTGTTTATGCCTTCTGGTTTTCATATTATAAACATTTTCATCCAATTGGTGTTTATGTGTGAGAATTGTTCCTTGCAATCCATATTTATCATTTTGTCTTTGCATGGTGAAGAGTTGAAGAAGAAGATTGGAGCAACAACATTTATTGAGTGAAGTTCCAAAACCTAGTAGGTATGAAAACATAAGTGAAGTATTTTTTGTGGCTTTTCATGGTTGTATTTAGCTTGTATGGGAAAGAAAATAATTTCAAATTAGGGGTTAACATGGAACTTGTCTTATTTACCCACACTACCTCTATATGTTTTTAGAATCTACATATTATTTACCCATACTACATCTATATGTTATTATCATTTGGTTTTCTGATTTATTCAACTAGGATTTGCATCTACCTATTGCTCTACAAAGTTTGTGAACACATGCTTATGGATTTATTGTATTTAGGAATTTTTCATCCGGATGTTTTCTCCAAATTTTTAATCCTTGAGTCTATACTATTTGGTGATTTTGACATGCATAATGTGAATGTTGTTTGTGACACTACAATTAAAGTGGTTCTTCAACCATGCTTTGATATAATGAAGGAGAGATCATACCTAACCCATCTATGGTTCAACCTAACTTCTCTTCCTTTGGAGCTATAACATGAGAACTTTTGAGGGCAATTGGGGATTCATTGTGTAGTTTCCTAGACCTAAATGATCAAACTGGAAACAAAAATACTTTTGTTGCAAAAAATTGTATAAAAATGAATCTTGGAGATAAGTTTTCGGATGGTATGGATATTGAAGTTAGGATATGGGTTGTATAGATAATAAATCAACTATGTAAATATTCCTTTTAGGTGCACCCTCTACAGGGCATATGGCCATTTAAAGAGGCAATGTCCCATATTAACTAAATGAGTCTCTCTAGCATAGGTAACCACAAATTTGGTGAGGGATTGTAAATATTGAAGGTAGAATTATGTTGTTGCATCCTTCCACACAAATAACAAAGTGAAGCAAATACATCCTGTTGCACTAAAAAATTGAATGGTCCACCCAATTGGTTGCATTGGCAATTTGCATCACTATTAGATGCTTACTAAATAATCCCAACATGGTTAATGGAAGGTAAATTTTTTCTATCATTTCAGTGCAAAATTGACGAATTACTAGTAAATAAAAATATGCCAATGCAAATTGTGTTCCCTAAAGCTAGCCTATTATGATGTTTAAATCTAGTTAGGTTGCACATTCTTAAAGCATTGCATCATTGAATAATATTTACTAACAAAATTTGAGTTCCAATATAAAGGCATGAGAGAAATAAACTAATTTCATAAAACCATATGAATTTTACCAAGTTTGAATTCAAATGTCCAAAAATCCAAAAATGAATTCTATTGAAAAAAACTAGATAGGTTTTGAAACTTTCAAATAGCATTGGAATTAACATTTGGAACTTGAATTTTGTAAGTTATCCTAGCAATAGAGAACATTGCTAAAATTACAAAGTTATATAAATAATATGGCAATAAGAAGTTTATGATGTTTTCGACAACAATCATCATGCTTGGTAAGCACTCATATCATCATAAGCCAAGATTGAATAGAGGAAGCACTTTGAAATTATGACCTTTTCAACTAATCCATAAAGATTATCAAAATATGGATGACATTTACTTCTTCAATGTCATCATTCAAATACATGATTACTAACATATTCTTTTCCCCTCGTAATCAATAATCCAATGGATGAAATGGAAACACTTGACAACTCACAAATTTTCAAGCAGTAAAGGAATAACATGAAAACACGTCAGAAATTTATGTTGTCGATGTCTTCATCCATATAAAAGAGAAAATATATAATTTTCCCCTAATAAGTAGGTGTCCACCTTTCTATGTAATCAATGTTTCAAATTCAGGTAGAACACAACCCGATGAAGTCTCTTAAAAACTACCTTTAAAGTTTTCATGCCATTTGTGAGGCATTTGAATGGAGAAATTAAAGAGAATAAAAATATATACAATCCATCAAGCTCAAAATAACTAATAGTTTTCATAAATGGCATGGTAGTATAACAAAATTCAAATATATTTTGAATTTTTCAAATCTAGACTTTGAAAATTCATGATTTATCAAAAACATAAGCAACACAAACCACAAACGAGTCATTACTATTATTTGTATGGAGAAAGCTATGAGAATATATGCAAGAAAATAAGCTTAGCATCACATTCTCTTAAATATGCATGACATGATTATGAGGATAATCATTCCATCCATATTTTCATGTTAGGAACAATGATGGGGAATTGGTGTTTAGACAATTAAGTGAGTAGAAACATAGAAATACTAGTCTTCTTGATTTGAGGTAAACCTCATAGGAATATCCTATAATGTTCCCTGTCTCAATTAAAGGACATTTCGATGCATAATACTCATAAAAATGAAATGTTTCTAACTAAACAATTTCTTGTAGCTTTACGAATTTAAAATCAGATTTGGTTGTTGCTCGCTACCATTAAATTGATGCATCTAAAACATGCTAAATGATCATTAAATGAAACCAGTAACTCAAATGCAACATCATGTATTCAATCTTATACAGGGAGTTCATGCAAAACCATTATACATATAAAAATGACAGAAAACAAGATAAAACACTTATCTTTTAACTATATTGTGCAACCAACTATTTGGGATGGATGTTCCACCCAACCATAGACTGGATGTTCCAATTCTCAATAGCCATTCACCCCCGAGCTAAGGCTAGTAATCCACACAAGATGGTGGTCTCTCATTGTCCACTCACAACCCACTGATATTATCCTACAATTATCCTAATTTTCCACCACCTCTCTTCCTCTTGACCTTTCCAACCCAAGGAATGTACCCCTTCACTAATATCAGTCACTTAGGAGTCCCATTCATTTATCAAGGTCTCTTAGGCACAGGTAACCAGGAATATCTCAGCTGAGAACTCAAGGAAAATTGTTGCTAGGAAAACTACCAACAAACCACAACAAACACTTGTTGATTTAGTGAATCTCAAATATGAGTTCACTCTTCAGGCTTGATAACTTGGCTCTTTAGTATTCAACTCAAAAATTCTTCCCAATATGCTTCAACTTTCTCTAAAATTCACCCTCCATGGATGCACCAACTCCAAGCTCTATTTCTTGCTCTCTACTTGTCTGTTATGGACAAACATTGACTATCTAAAATTGTTGTAGCTACCCATACAAATTACCTCTCCTTTGGCTTGCTTATTTGACTCACACACTTCCCCAAGATGATTGTACTCAAGCTCCATGTGTCCAATAACTTTGGGATGTGACCACTCACACCCACCCTCTTACATGTATTCAATGATTGGATTTGGGAACACTCAATAAAAAATTTAGAAGGTTCATATACAAATAAAAATTTTAGGAAAATGGATGGAATTAATATACATGGGAAATCCCCACTTTGGACCCCTCTTGTCCATTCTCTTATACCCTCCCCTCGCTTGTAGATTAATTCAGCCCTTGTAACATACCTAGTCACCCACAGGTTGGGAACGCTACTTCAAAACACTCTTCAAAATGATTTTGAAATTCTGATAACAATTTTTTTTAATAAAGAAGCATGAAAGACTCACATGCAATAATAAATATTCATGCTACATCATAAAATAAATGAACAATATGTCATGCAAATCAATAACCAACTAGCATGCATAATATAAATACAAATTTCAAAGATAATAATTAATACACAACGAAAATACTTATACAAGTAGAGAAACACATAACAAAGAGAAATTGTCTTTATTAAAACCAACCACCAACTAGATGCAGACCAAGGATGTTCCACCCAACCATAGATGTTTTTGTTCCAAGTCTCAACTACAGTTCACCCCTGAGTTGTTGGTTGTGGAGCCTAATTATCTTCTTGATTCAAAGGTTTGTTTCAACAGTGCTTGGACCCCATTCCTTAATAGGGGGGTGTGGGGGGGAATCCCCCCCCCCACCCACAACTGTTGCCAGGGGGCAACGAAAATGTTTATAGCCCTCCCTTGGTAGGGGATTCAGGGGCAACGCCCCCGAAGAGAAATATTGGGAAAACTTTCCTTGTAAAATATTATAATTTCGTAGTCAATCTGGACCATTCATTATAAGGTTGCAGATTTGACGGTAGAAGTTATTTTTTAGGGTTTTGTTCCCTAGAAGGAAACCCTCTCTTATGAGGGAATTGTATTGTGGTTGTGTAATATCACAAATATTTTATTCTAAGAGATAGAAGAGGAAGTTACAACGGGTGTGATGTAGGTTGCATCCCTTCATTTTGCTAGATAATAAAAAGTAAGGACCTGGAAATTTCTTTGGTGGACGTAGCCCACACTGGGTGAACCATGTATACCTATGTCTCTATTATATTGTGTATCTTTTGTGTTTTATTTCTGAATTTGTTTTATTTTATTTCTCCATGATCCTATTTTTTTAACAACTGGTATCAGAGAAAAAGGTAACTCACAGGAAAAGAGGGTTCCTGGTTCAAGTGGGAGAAATGGCGGAAGATGACAATTTTAGGGTCGAGAAATTTAACGGCCAAAACTAGAATTTATGGAAGATGCAGATGGAATATTATTTATATTGGAAGGATCTGTTCCTACCATTGGGAAGAATAACAAAGAAGCCGACGACCATGAAGAACGAAGAATGGGAGGTTCTTGACAAAAAGGCATTAGGAATGATACGATTGAGCCTAGAAGCATCGATAGCTTTGAATATTTCAAAATAAAAGACAACGAAGGAACTGATGGATGCATTGGATAAACTATATGAAAAAATCTCGGTGTCCAATAAGGTATTTTTAATGAAGCGATTATTTAATATGAATATGTCAAAAGGTGGGTTTGTTGCAGATCATTTAAATGAATTTAATATGGTTACTAATAACCTAAGTTATGTAAAAGTGGACTTTGATGATGAGGTCATGGCTCTTCTAATCCTATGCTCATTTCCAGAAAAATTGAATGACTTGGTCATGGATTTAAGTAACTATGTCTCTGGTTCAAACACTATTAAATTTGATGATTTTGTTGGTGTTATCCTTAGCGAGAAAATGAGACAGAAAAACATAGGTGAGACATCAAGTAATGCGTTAAACATGGAGAACATGGGAAGACAAAAGGATAGAGGAAAGGGTTCATGGAACCACAATAATTATAGGAAGGGAAGATCCAAATCTAGACTGGGAAAATAGAGTGTCAGAATTTTGGAAAGAAAGAACATCTGAAGAAAGACTGCAGAGCTCCAAAGAAACAAAGAGATGTACAATGAGAGAAAAATAAGGAGGAAAATGTAATAAGTGATGTGTTACAAGATGCTTTGATTCTTTCTGTAGATAATATTTCTTAGTCTTGGGTAGTAGATTCAAGGGCTTCATTTCATTCCACATCCCATAGGAAACATTTTCTAGATTATGTTCAAGATGATTTTGGACAGGTTCATTTGGGTGATGATGCACCATGCAAAATTGTTGGAATGGGTAAGGTACAAATAAAGAAAAATAATGGAAAACAATGGTTGTCGAAAGAGGTAAGACATGTTCTATATCTAAGGAAAAATCTAATTTCAACAGGGAAGTTGGCAAGTGAAGGTTGTATATCTATATTTATAGATAAGGTGCGGAAGGTCACCAAAGGATTACTGGTGATATCAAAAGGAGTGGATACTAGTAATACTAACTCTTCTATCTCTTTAGCTTCTGCAAGATTGGATACAACACCGTGGAATCATAGGATTGGACACATGAGTGAGAAGGGGATGTAGATACTTCACAAAAGAAATTTGTTGCCAGATCTTAAACAAATTGATTTGGATTTCTGTGAGCATTGTGTTTATGGAAAACAAAAGAGAGTCAGATTTATTAGAGTCAGAAAAGAAAAGAAGAGTGAAAGGTTAGAGCTTGTGCATACAGATGTATGGAGACCAACTCAAGTATCATGTCTTAATGGATCTTGTTATTATGTTACTTTGATTGATGATGCAACTAGAAAAACTTGGGTTTATTGCATTCGACAAAAAACAGATTTTTTTTATACTTTTAAGAAATGGAAATCTTTGGTTGAGAATGAGACATGAAAAAGGTTGAAGTGTCTCAAATCAAAGAATGGAGGTGAATATTGCAACAAGGAGTTTGATGATTATTGTTTATACCGTGGGATTTGTAGAGAGAAAACAATTATAGGAACACCACAAGAAAATGGTGTGTTAGAAAGGATGAATAGGAAAATCAGGAGCATGCAAGGAGTATGAGATTGCATGTTAGGTTTCCCTTACAGTTCCAGGAATATGTTTTAGATAATGTTGTTTAATTAATAAATAGAGAACCTTCAAGATCTTTGGATGGTGGAATTCCATAGGAGAAATGGACAGGTAAAAAGGTAAACTATTTTTTTTTCAGACTTTCGGTTGTGAAGCATTTGTCCATGTTGATAAAGAAAATAAAACAAAGATTGAGGCAAAATCAAAGAAGTGTACCCTTATTGGATACAATGTTAATGATTTTGGTTATATCTTATGGGATTATGAAAATAAAAAAATCATTAGGAGTAGATATGTCATATTCAATGAGAAGTTCATGTACAAAGATCAGTTGCAGGGAAAGAAACATGAAAAAGAAAAACTAGAATACACAATGCTTGATGAGATCACTAAAAAATAAATTCCAAAGGTACCAGAAAATCAAAATGTACAAAAACAAGAGCAACAGGTACCTCAAACTCCTACATGTGTTTTAATAATATCTACCAAGTTAAGTAGACCCCATGAACAATACTCTCCTTCATTGTATTATTTATTTTTGATTGATTTTGGTGAACTAGAATGTTATGAAGAGAAAATGTAGGTAGCCACTAAAAAGAAGTGGGAGTAAGGAATGAAAGAGGAAATTGATTCTTTGGTAACTAGACTTGGGACTTGGTTCAGTTTTTTGTAGGAAAAAGAGCATTGCAGAATAAATGGGTTTACAAGTTGAAGGAAGAAGATGGAGGAAAAAAGCGGTACAAGGCTAGACTTGTTGTAAAGGGGTTTGCACAAAAGAAAGGTATATATTTTGATGAAATATTTTCTCTTGTTGTTAACATGACTTCAATTAGGACTATTTTAAGCCTTGTGGTAGTATAATATTTTCATCTTGAACAGTTAGATGTAAAAACAACTTTTCTCCATGGGGATTTGGATGAAGAGATTTATATGATGTGGCCACAGGGGTATGAGGTCAAAGGGAAGGATAATTTGGTATGTAGGTTGAAGAAGAGATTGCATGGCCTAAAGAAAGCTCCAAGGGAATGGTATTTTAAGTTTGATAGGTTTATGACAGAACAAGGTTATAGTAGATGTCATTCTAATCACTTTGTTTATTTTAAAAGGCTAGAAAATTGAAGCTATATTATCTTGTTATTGTATGTAGATAACGTGCTTGTTGTAGGGTCTAATATAAAAGATATAAATGTTCTCAAGAATAAATTATCTAAATCATTTGTGATGAAGGATTTGGGTTCTGCAAAGAAAATCCTTGGTATAATAATAACAAGAGACAGGAAAAATCACAAATTGACATTGTCTCAGGGTGTGCACATAGAGAAGGTGTTGAGGAGGTTTAGAATGCAGAAAGAAAAACCAATTAGTAAACCTTTGTCCAACCATTTAAAATTATCTAAGGAAATGTGTCCCAATATAGATGAGGAGATAAAATACATGTCCAGGGTCCCTAATTCATCAGCAGTTGGAAGCTTGATGTATGCGATGGTTTGCACAAGACCAAATATTGCACATCCAATGGGAGTTGTGAGCATGTATATGAACAATCCAGGTAAAGAACATTGGGAAGAAGTAAAGTGGATTCTTAGGTATTTGAGAGGTACTACTACTCATGCATTATGTTTTGGAGGTTCATACACTTTTCTATAGGGATATGTTGATTCAGATATGGAAGGTGATAAAGATAGCAGGAGGACCACCACAGGGTATGTTTTTACTGTAGGTGGAACAATAGTAAGTTGGATTTCAAAACTACAAAAGGTTTTTTCACTTTCAACAACAAAATCAGAGTATGTTGCTGCTATAAAGGCTATTAACGAAATGATTTAGTTACAGAGGTTTATGGAGGAATTGGAAAAGAAGCATGAGAATAACAGGTTGTACTGTGACAGTGAGAGTGCCATTCATATTGAAAATAACTCAGCCCTCTATACAAATACTAAGAATATACAAATCAAGTACCATTTCATACCATCCATCTTGGAATATGGATATTTGAAATTGGAAAAGATACATACTAACCAGAATCTTGCAGACATGTTAGCAAAGGGAGTAACTAGGGAGAAACTAAGTTTCTGCTTAGTTTCAGTTGGTCATCAAGCATGAAGGTGAAGATGAGTAATTTTCCAAGTCCAAGGTGGAGTATAGTCCAACAATTACAATAGCAGTGGATTTATTGTGATCAGTCTCCAAGTGGGAGATTGTTAGTTGTGCAACCTTATTATCTTCTTGATTCAAAGGTTTGTTTCAGCTGTGCTTGGACCCCATTCCCTAATGGGGGTGTGTGGGGGGGATTTACCTCCCCACAAATATCGCCAAGGGGTACAGGGGGGGGTGATGATAATTTTTGTATCCCCCCCTTGGCTAGGGATTTGGGGGTAGTGCCCCCGAAGTGAAATATTGGGAAAAATTTCCTTGTAAAATATTTCAATTTCGTATTCAATCTGGATCGTTCATTATAAGGTTGCAGATATGATGGTAAAAGTTATTTAATAGGTTTTTTTTTTCCCTAGAAGGAAACCCTCTCTTATGAGGGAATTGTATTGCGGCTGTGTGTTATCGTGAATATTGCATTCTGAGAGAGGAGATAGTGAAAAACAGAAGAGGAATTTACAAAGGGTGTGTTGTAGGTTGTATCCCTTCATTTTGATGGATAATAAAAATGAAGGACATGGAAATTTCTCTTTTGGACATAGCCCACACTAGGTAAACCATGTATATCTGTGTCTCTATTATATTATGTATCTTTTTTGTTTTATTTCCACATTTTTATTTTATTTTAATGCTCTGTGATCCTACTTTTCTAACATGAGATAGGGATATGAATCCACAAGGATAGTTCCATGGTCTCACTCAGATTCCCAAACCATTCAACACTCAAGCTCTCACAGGTTTCTCAACACACAATAATTCGAATTACACCAACTCTCTTATTTCCAACATGCACAACCCAAGAGAATGAAATCCCTTCTCTTCCACGTAGTCCCTCAGGCTATCCATATCCTTCCAAGGATCTAGTGCATCTAGTCAAGAATCTCCATGATGGAATTCTCAAGATTCACAGATGCGAGCAAAAGTTAGCACATGCCCATACATCTCAGGAATACAAGAATCAATTCATGGCCAGAACACAACAACAATTACTACAGTCAGCAAAATAATCACTCCTCTCCAACAATTCGTTTTTCATTTCCAAGACATGATCAAAATGAATTAGTAGTGATGGATGGGTGAAAGATTGAATGGAGAGAGATGACAAAATGAAGAGTGTGAACCCCCCAAATAGCCAAAAAATGGGTTTATATATTTACATGAGATAAATAACCACATGGCCTTCACCCAAGAAGCTCATGCAACTATTATTCTCCATTAAAACCAAAATGGGTAAATAAAATATAAAATAAATACCTATCCCCTTAATCCCCCTCTCTCATGGAATCATAGCCCACTATAACTCTTGTCCTTGTCTGTCTACCAGTCAGTGATGTATTTTATTATTTATGATGATCAAAGAATTACATTTCCTAGGCACTACAACCTCTTTTAATTGTTGGGAGCTTTGGCCTTTCATCAAATAAACAAAATACATTATTTAATATGGGGACAAAAAACTGGGGTATTACATGTTGGAATTTTAAATTTTCTAGTTACACAATTACAATTACTTAATCCAATATAAACTGTAGCAAGATAACTAAAATATAGACAATCAAAGATACAATAGAACACAAATATTATCCTGGGAAACCCTCACGAGGGAGAAAACCCAGCAACCAAAATCCTCAATATAGATTCATTCAACTAGTACAATGATGCACTATAGCTCTCCAAGAAAGACCAAGACAAAAACACCAAAATAACCAATCTCCAAAACTTGTGTGATAGAACTTCTTATGCGTTCCAAGATGCACAAGAGAAGTGTGTGAGTGTGTGTCCAAATGAGAGGAACCTATCCTCTATTTATACACAACAATGTCTCTTGAAGAGACATGACTCTTGACCTAACTAGCCCATAATAAGTAAAATACCAATAATATATTAATTTCTGTTGAACGGACTTGTACAATATAATTATAATAACCTTTTAAAGGTTTTATTAAAACAAATATACAAGAATATCTTCCATAGTTACACCAAAAATATTAACACTCCCTCTTAACTAGGAAGGTATTCTTTCCAGACACAGAGTCCAAGTCTTATACATCCACACGAGATCACATCCATTGACATTTGAACATGTGAATATATACATCCTCAAATATCCATAGTGCAACGTGACTTCACCCCATGCACCCAAGGTATGTGGATAGCTCTCAATACCTACAACATGTCCCTAGGACATCCACTCCCTGTGATGCATCAATACCTAATCATGTGCACTCATGTCTTAGTGCCAACCCTTTTTCATGTTGGATGAGAACACTCAGTGCCAACCCTTTTTCATGCTGGATGAGTTCCATTTGTCTCTCTCTCTAAAGAGTGATCACACCAATATTTTCCCTGAAGTACTCGAACTTCATCCTCGATAGCAGCTTGGTGAACACATCCACAAGATGATCCTCGATAGTCATGAACTGGAGCCTCACTGCTCCCCTCTGTACCATATCCCTGATATAGTAGTATCTAATACCAATATTCTTAGACCAGTCATGGAACACCGGGTTCTGTGACAACTTCATGCAACTCTGGTTGTCATACCAAATGCATGTCGCCTCCAATCCTAGACCAAATAACCCAGACAACAGCTTCCAGATCCATATTTATTCTCTACTAGTTACACATGATACCACATACTTAGCTTCAACCGTACGGAGTGCCACACATGACTACTTTCTGGTGCTCCATGAGACCATACTGGAGCCAAGACTGAAACAATATCCGAAAGTGCTCTTCCGATCAGGAATACTACCACCTCAATCTGAATCTGAGTATCTATACAATCCAAACTCATGGTTAGATCTATACCATAGACCATGATCTAGAGTACCCTTAAGGTAACTCAACAGATGTTTTGTTGCAACCAAATGAACCTGTCTGGGTTGCTCCAAATTTTGAATCAGGGTGTTCACATTAAAACATATATCTGGTCTTGTGTTCGTTAATTACATCAATGAGCCCACTGTCTGCCTATATAAGGTAGAATCCACAATCTATGAAGTTGTATTCTGCAACAACTTAAGATTTGATACCATCGAGCTAACCATGGCCTTACAGTCCAACATATCAAACCTATTCAATATTTCCACAACATTCTTTCCTTGATTTAGGAAAATCCCATCTGATCTCTGCCAAACATTTAGTCCCAAGAAGTAGTGCATCATTCCTAAAGATTTCATCTCAAATTCTACAACCAATTTTTTCTTACATTCAGTGATGAGATTTTTCGCACCTGTTAGAAATAGGTCATATACATACAGTAGAAGAATCATCGATTCACCATCCTCAATCTTAAAGTAAAGGTTAGGATCTACACTACTCTTGGTAAAACCCAAGCTCATCAGAAAATTGTCAATCCTACCATACCATGCTCTAGGTGCCTACTTCAATCCATATTAATCCTTCTTTAATATGCACACATGAGTCTCCCTCTCATGTGTCTCGAATCCAAGTGGTTTCTCCACATAAAATTCCTCTTTTATTTCACCATTCAATAAGGTTGTATTTACATCCATATGGTGCACCTTCCATTTCATCATAGTAGTCAATGAACATATAGTCCTGATCGAGGTATATCTTGCTATGGGAGAAAATTTTTCTTCATAGTCAATCCCATCCTTCTGAGAGAAACCTTGTGCCACAAATATTGCCTTATATTTTTCAATATTGCCATCAACTGCGTGTTTTATCTTGTAGATCCATTTCAAACTTACCACATGTTTTTCCTTTGGTCTGGGAACCACATCCTAGACATCATTCTGCATAATGGACTAGTATTCCTCTACCATGACATCTTTGCAAACTTGAGTTTTTGCAACCTCTTCATAAGTGGAAGGTTATGCATCCATTATGTCACACAAGCATGCCACATAACTAGAATATGAATTCAAGTTCTTACTTTACCTGAAATATTTCTCTGGGCACCAATTCTTTCTGCATCTCTGATAATCCCTTGTTCCCAAGATGGTCTTCTCTTGCGAGAAGGTATCTCAGCTGGTTTCTAAGGTTCTACCATGTCATGATCCTCTGGAATGACTTCCTCTGTTTCAACTGCCTCTGGAGCTTTAGGAATTTCATTATCTTCTTCATGTGCCTCTTCTTCACGAATCTGTTTGGATTTACTGAAAGTTTCATTCTCATTGAAGGTTATATTTCGGATGATCTCCAGTTTCCAGTGACCAAGAATGTATATCCTGTAAGCCTTCGATGTGTTACTATAACAAAAAATATTCCCTTCCATCCGAAAGGGTCCAACTTTGTCCTCTTTTCCTTGGGGATGTGAACAAATATAGGGCAACCAAATATTCTGAAATGTCTAACTTCTAGCTTCTTTCCTGAAAACATTTCCTTGGGTGTCTTTTTTTCAAGCACCTTGTGGGGAATTTTATTTTGCACGTACAATGCCGTCTTCCTTCCTTTTTCCCACATATGAATAGGAATATCTTGATCATGGATCATGGCCTTTACTTCTTCCATGATTGTTCGGTTCTTCCTTTCAACTATTCCATTTTGCTGAAGGTTATAGAGAGTAGAAAGCTCCCTCTTAATCCCAACTTACTTGAATTACTCCTTGAATTATTCTGAGGTGAATTCACCTCCATTGTCTTATTGGAAGGTCTTTATCTTCCACTCTGTCAAGTTTTCTACCAGAGCCTTGAACTCTTTGAATTTTCCAAAAAACTCATTCTTTTATTTTAACAAATAAATCCAATTTTTACATGAGTAATCATCAATGAAATATACATAATATACATACTGTTAAGGTCCTAACCTGCACATAGGTAGATCAATGTATTCAGATGTAATAAAGGTCAATATTAATAAGACCTTTCAATAAAATGGAATAAGGTGGATGTAAGAAGACCTAATAGAAGGTTCCGCTTCTAGAAGGATCTTCCTCTAGATGCTTCTTTTTAGTATAAATAGGAGTCGAGGGTATGAGAACCCTAGCTTGGATATTATTGTAATAGAGCGCTGCTCGACTGGAGGTTGCCCCCTCGAAGAGGCCTGTGAACATT
>ML779862.1:362290-388346 GCA_009831015.1 Picea engelmannii
GTATTCAGATGTAATAAAGGTCAATATTAATAAGACCTTTCAATAAAATAGAATAAGGCGGATGTAAGAATACCTAATAGAAGCTTCCGCTTCTAGAAGGATCTTCCTCTAGATGCTTCTTTTTAGTATAAATAGGAGTCGAGTGTATGAGAACCCTAGATTGGATATTATTGTAATAGAGCGCTGCTCGACTAGAGGTTGCCCCCTCGAAGAGGCCTGTGAACATTGCTATCTGATTCAAAGTGCTATTTCTGTTGCTATTTCGTATATCATTTCTGTGTATTGTGAAGATTATGCTGGATATTTTACTGTTATTCTGTCATTTCTAGCATTTCGTTTATGTTCTGCATATTTTATATATCTGGTATCTTGCACATACCCACTTAGTGACATTGCCAACATCGGTCCACATACGTCTGAATGCACAATCTACAAAACTCATTTGGCTATGTTATCACTATTGGGAAAGGAGTTCTTCACGTTCCTTCCTTGTGCACATCCTTTGCACATACCATCTGGTTCTGCTTGGATTTTTGGAAGACCTGTCACCATTTTTCTCACAACTAGAAGAGCTTTGTAGTGTAGGTGAGAAAATATCCTATGCCATAGTTCACTAGGATCCACAATATCATGAACCATTGAAGATTTTGAATGTCCTTTTAATTTGTAGAGTCCTCCTTCTTCAACTCCAATCACTACTACATCATCAAGGGTATTCCCTCATAAACATATAAGAACTTTACCATCAATAAATGCTGCTCTAAACCCTTTCTTATACAATGATGAAATTGAGAGAAGATTCTTTTTTTAAGCCTGAAACATAAAGACCTTCCTTCATCTTCGTTAGCTTGCTTGAGTTTAACTTGTAGGAAGCTTCTCCAACACCTTTGATTGGATATTTATAGTCATCACCCAATTTCACCTTATGAGGTGAATATTTATGAATGTGTTTATATAAGGATTCTTCATAGCCTTCCATGTGCTTGGAAGCACCACTGTCTATCAACCAAGTGCCACTTCCATGAGTAATAATACCTATGAGGGATGAGATAAGCACATAATCCTCATCACTTGATTCATCTTTCTTTGCAACCTTCTTGGGAGGCTCATCATCTTCAACTGTGTGAGATTTATGCCTCTTACTTCCTTTCTTATTCTTAATTTCCATTATGAGGGGGAAATCCCTAAAAAAGTGTCCCAATTTTTGACAATGGTAACATATGATCTTTGAGTTATCTCTTTGAACCATCTTAAAATTCTCAAGTAAATACTTCTCCTTCTTGTTCTTTCATTTCCTGGTGTGGGATGCTAGGGCTTGATCTTCATCTGCCATCTTTTCTTCTCTTGTAGCTATTCTAGCTTATTTCTGGTTACAATCTTCCCAAAGCCTACTAAACTTGGGAAGCTTCTTTCTTGAACAAACTCCTTGGATGAATGCATCCCATGACCTTGGGAGGCCATTCAAGGTAGTCATCACCATATATTCTCCTTCTACCGAGTCACCAATGGATTCTATCTGCTCCTTGATTTGATTCACTCTTGAGAAGTAGGAGTGAATGGTTTCTGAGTTCTACATTTTCACATTCTTCAACTAAGATCTCAGAGTCATTCTTCGATTTATGTTGCTTCCCTCAAACATACGAGTTAAGGTGTCCATCATCTGCTTTGGAGAATATAATGATGATATATGATGGATAAGGTGGTCCTTAATGGAGTCTGTAATAATCCTTTTTTCTCTCACCATGTCCTTCTTATATTTTTCCTTGGATTCATCTCCTTGAGGTTCTTGAACCTCTTCTATAGTGAACTTATCTAGTTCATGTTCTTCAAGAAGGAGGGTTACTTTGTACTTTCAAGCCCTAAAGTTATCAGCTCCATCTAGCTTCTCATCGATCTTTGTTCCGGTAGTCAACCTGCCTTCTAATGGTCTTGGTTTGTTCTAAAACTGTCTCTAGAATCAAAACGGCTCCCTTTTAGGATTCTAGATCTATAACTGGATTCTATTCAGGCTTTCTCTGATACCATGTTGGAATTTTAAGTTTTCTAGTTACACAATTACAATTACTTAATCCAATAGAAACTATAGTAGGATCACTAAAAGATAGACAATCATAGATACATTAGAACACAAAGATTATCCTGGGAAACCCTCCAAGAACACAGTTATGTGCTATAGCTCTTCAAGAAAGACCAATACCAAAACACCAAAAGAACCAGTCTCCAAGACTTGTGTGCTAGACATTCTTATGCGCTCCAAGATTCACAAGCAAAGTGTGTGTCCAAATGAAAGGAACCTATCCTCTATTTATACACAACAATGTCTCTTGAAGAGACATGACTCTTGACCTAACTAACCCATAATAATTAAAATACCAATAATATAATAATTTCTATTTAGAGCAATTGTAAAATATAATTATAATAACCTTTTAAAGGTTTGACTAAAAAAATACTCAAGAATATCTTTTGTAGTTACAACAAAAATATTAACATTACAACCCTCATCTCTGTACATGTCCCCTTAACAATTGGCATCGCATTTTATTATTGAATCATATAAATACAATTCACATATTACATCGCTTGGTCGTAGACACACATTATATCTACACAACATTAATTAAACTGTGGATTATAGTGGGGATTTTACATTCCCCCTCCCCTACAATTGTGTTCCATCCTCGATGCACACTATCTCAATATAAATATATGCAAATTTACATTGTTATTCTTATAAAATAAAATTCTACAATTTTACAACTCCAACAATAGTCCCAACCAAAATCTCATGTTCCCTCAACTTGTCGACCCAAGGAATGCACCATTTGTTTATCAGGGATAACTCAATGGATAAACCATTCGTTTATCAAGGCTAACCCAAATAATGAACCATTCTGTTATCAAGGTCCCCAACACAGTTGGTTAGGACTCTTGATATGTGGTTCCATAACTCTAGTTACTCAAAATGGAGTCTTGCATTATGTTTTCTTCAAAATTGAAAAAACATTGCGGGTATTCTTCCCACATTTTTTCTTCATGCTCCCATGTAGCATCTTCGAGACCGTAGTAGGTCCATTGAACCTTTACTAACCCTATGGCATTGTTCTTGAGAACTTTTACCTTCCAGTCTAGGATGTGTATTGGTTCCACCCGGAAATCCCCTTCGTTCTCCACCTGGATTGCATTCCAATCAATTATATGATTAGGATCATGAACATATTTCTTTAATAATGACACTTGGAATACATTATGCACTCTCATGGATGCAATCAATGATAAAATGTATGCAACTGCCCCTATCTTTTCTAATATTTCAAAAGGTCCATAATATATTGTCGTCAACTTCGGGCATCCTCCTAATCTTAGTCAACTTCTTTCCACCTTCACTTTTAAGAACACATGTTCTCCCACTTTGAAATATCTAAACACTCTATTCTTATCTGCATAGATTTTTATTCCTATCCTAGGTAGCCTTTAAGTTATGCTTTATATTTGTCATCTTCTCTTCCAAATCCTTTAACAAATCTAGCTTGATAACTTATCTATCTATTGGATTATCCCAACTCACTGGTGCGTTACACTTTTTTCCATACAATGCTTCAAATAGGCTCATTTTCAATGCGACATGATACCCATTGTTGTAATCAAATTCAATCAAATGAATATAATCCTCCCAATTTTACGGTTGATCCATCACATGCATTCTAAGCATGTCCTCAATTATCATGTTAATCCTTTATGTTTTACCATCTGATTCTGGATGATATGATGTACTGAGATTTAAATTTTTCCCAAATCCCTTGAACAAACCTTTCCAAAAATTTGAAATAAAATTTGGATCTCTATGTGGGACTATTTCCTTAGGCACTCTATGTAGCCTGACAACTTCTTTCATGTATATCTATGTAATATTTTCTTCCTTGTCTGTAGTCTTCACTGGAATGAAATGTGATTCCTTAGTTAATTTATCCACTACCACCATGATGGAATCATGTTGCCTCACTATTCTGGACAAATCTGTAATAAAATCAACTCTGACAACTTCCCACTTCCATTCTGGAATGGGAAATGGCTGTAGAAAACTTGTTGGATGTCTATGCTTAGTCTTCACTTTCTAGCATTCTAGACATTTGGCTATGTAATTACCCACTTCCTTCTTTATTCTTGGTAAAAAAATATTGGATTCTTACAGTTGCAATTGTATTTTGATATCCCAGGTTTCGAACATATGACACGTTATTCATTTCCTTCAACATTGTATTTTTAAACTCATTGGAATTCAACATATATAATTTTCCTTTGTACATGGAAATCTCATCTTCTTTGAATGCATAAGAATTAAATTTATGTTGAAAATTTCCTTCCTGAAATGTCTCTTTTATTTTTAGATATTGATGATTTGAATTTGCTGCTGCAAAAATTTGATCTTTTATATCAGCCTTGTACATGTTATTGGTTGTAATATGCACTTCATGAGCTCTCCTATTGAGCGCATCAACTACTTAATTTTCCTTTCCTTTTGTATGCTTAATTTCAAAGTTATATTCACTAAGGAATTTTAGGCATCGATTTTGTTTGGCATTTAATGTTGGTTTTCCAAACAAATTCTTCAGACTAAAGTGGTTTGTCCTTACCTCAAATTTATTACCCATGAGGTAATTCCTCCACATTTTCAATGCATGTACAATTTTTGCTAGCTTTAGATTGTGGGTAGCATAATTCCTCTCGTGCTCCTTTAATTTTCTAGACTCATAGCATACCACATGATCCTTTTGACTGAGAAATCCATCGATCCCTTCCTTGCATGCATCATTTCACACAACAAAATATTCATCCAGATATGCAATATTCAATATTGGTGCACTTGTCAATATGTGTTTCAGCTGCTGAAAGCTCTCTTCACACTTGAGTGTCCATTCAAATTTCACTCCCTTATTTTGAAAATAAGTGACTGGACTTGAATTATTTGAAAATCCTTTTATGAATATTTGGTAATAACCAACAAGACCCATGAAATATATAACCTCTGTGACATTCTTAGATGATGTACATCCTCTAATGGCCTCTATCTTCTCAGGATCAATTGTTATCCCTTATGCTGAAATTATATGCCCCAAGTATTGAATCTTCTTTTGATAAAATATATTCTTACTTAGCTTAGGATACAATTTATGCTCTCTTAAAATTTACAACACCATTCTCAAATGTTGCTCGTGTTCCTCTTCTGATTTAGAGTGGATAAGTATGTCATCTAGGAACACAATCACAAACCTGTTTAGGTACTCCCTGAACACTCCATTCATAAGACACCTAAAAAATATTGGGGAATTTGATAGTCCAAATGGCACTACCGTGAATTCATAATGTGTATATGTTGTTCTGAATGTCATCATCATGATGTATTCTTATTTTATCCTTACTTGATGATATCTTAATCTCAAGTGAATATTTGAAAATATTCTTCCACCTTTCAATTGATAAAATAAGTCATCAATTCTTGGAAAAGGATATTTGTTCTTTATGGTGACCATATTAAGTTGTCTGAAATCAATACATAGCCTTAAGTTTCCATCTTTCTCCTTTACAAAAAGAATCGGGGCTCCCCAAGGTGCCACACTCGGGTATATATACCCCTTGTTTAAAAATTCTTCAAGTTGCATCTGCAACTCTTTCAATTCTGGTGTTCCCATTCTGTAAGGTGTTTTGGAAACATGGATGATTTTAAGGATGGTAATTTATTTTAAAATGTAGAAAAATTGGCGAATATTACTAATCCTTCATATGTCAACTATAAATGTTTGGCGATTCTTTTTTTAAAATATTCAAATTTCTAAGTATTTTATATAGTTTTTATAAAATTTTGGTGATTTTTAAGGTAAAATGATTTTATCCTATAGAATTTGGGCGAATCATTTTTAAAATAGTGAATCTCGGTTTTGGAAAAACCGTGGAAAATTAGTCCATGAGTGAAATTTAGTCCCTAAAATCATCCCTTCTTGGAAATTGGGGCATCTCCTAACACTAAATCAATAGAAAAATCGATGTCTCTCTTTGGTGACAAACTTGATATTTCTATAAAAGCATATTCAAAATACCTTAAGAACGGATGGTCTTTAATGTTTTCCACTTTTGTCAATGTTTCATGGAAACATGCACAGGAGACCTAGCTAAAGCAAATACAGACAAAGATTCTCAAGAAAACGAAGAGAGATTCAATATGGAGGAATGAGAATTAATATATTCAAACTATTCCAATGAGCTAATCAATGATTGTACAATGGATGAGTGATATACTCTCATATAGGAAACAACACTCTATAATTAAGAAAAATAAACAAGTAGTGAGATTTTCTGAGGAATGCATGCATAATCGTGATGGTCTAAAATAGAAAGTATAAAATATAACTAGCTCCAATACACTCCTACTGAACTAGTGAGTTGAAAATAGAAATATCTCCAACACCCCCCCTAAACATCACTTTGGAGTAATAAAAAATGAGTCTCAACAACTAGGAAATATTAGGTACACATGTACAATGCAACTAGTGAACACTAAATGAAAATGAGGAAAGAGGGAAAACCACATGGGAACAAAACCCTCAAAATTAAATGCATTAAAATAAGAAAAGGCAACTGGTAGGCAACTATGTTCTTCACTCAAAGACAATCCCGCAAAGTTTGAAACTTCTGCCTAGTGAAGGTCTTGGTGAATATGTCGACAGTTTGTTAAGAGTAAGAATAGAATCGAAAATCAATGATCTTGTTATTTACTAGATCTCTGATGAAATGCATGTGGACCTCAATGTGTTTGGTTCACTGTCGCTGTACTAGATCTCTGCAAAATTTAAGTGTACTCCGATTGTCACAACATATGAAATTCAGATAGTGAAACTATATACCAAGCGCGATAAGGAATTGTTGAAGCCAAAGTGCCTAAATGACACAGTTGACTACTCCTTTGTACTCATCCTCTATGAAAGATAAAGAAATGGTTGATTTCTTATTACTTGACAAAAAAATAGGTGTTCACCCCAGACTAAGAGTGTACCCGAAAGTGGACTTGTGATCTGTGCCATTGCCAGCCCAATATGAATCTGTGAAGCCTATGAGATCCAATGCACAACCAATTTCATAGAGAATCCTATAACTCATGGTGCCTTGAACATATATGAGGATACACTTGGCAGCATTCTAGTGCAGATCATGGGCTTCTTCATGTATCTAGAAACTGCTCCTACTGCATATACGATATTTGGACGGGTGTGGGTGATATACATAATACTCCCCACAAACTGTTGATACAAAGTGTTGTCCACTAATGGTGTATCCTTGCCATCCTCAAGTTTGATCCTAGATAAGAAGGGTGTAGGTGCAAAGTTACAGTTTGTTATGTGGAATCTATCTAGAAGATCTCTGGCATACTTTTCTTGAGAAATTTTGATGCCAGAAGCATCTTGACTAATATTAAGACCAAGAAAGAAGTGAAGTGGACCCATGTCCTTCATAGAGAACCTGTCATGCAAAATATATTTGACCACAAAATGGCTGAAGCAGAGATACTAGTGATCAAAAGATCATCAATATAGAGTACTAAAATCATCAAAGAGTCAGTAGTCCTCAACATGTAAACATTGCAATCAAATTTACATCTAAAAAAATCATGTGAAAGCAGATAAGAATCCATCTTTTCATCCCATGCTGTAGGTTCCTGCTTGAGGCCATAGACTAGTGACTTATTCAGTTTGCATCCTAAATATGAGTTTTGAATGAACCCTGGTGACTTTTCCATGTATATTGCCTCTGAAATATCACCATGAATAAAATAATTCTTCACATCCATTTGGCAAACTTCCCATCCTTTGGCTACTACAATGGATAGAACCAAGCAAATGGAGTCCATATTTTCTACAGAAGCAAAGGTCTCATCATAATCTATCCCATGAATTTGTTGAAATCATTTTGGAACTAATCTTTCCTTGTACCTACTTACCTGATCATCTGCTGCTCTCTTGGTCCTATAGACAAGGATGATTTTAGGGGCTAAATTTCGCTCATGGGATAATTTTCCATGGTTTGTCCCAAAAAAAGATTCGTCATTCTAAAAACGATTCGCCCAAATTCTATAGGACAAAATTATTTTACCTTAAAAATCGCCAAAATTTTATACAAAATACATAAAATTCATAGAAATTTGAATATTTTTACAAACATATCGCCAAAAATTTATAATTGGCATATGAAGTATTAGTAAGATTTGCCAAGGTTTCTACATTTTAAAATAAATTTCCATCCTTAAAATCATCCCTGCCTATAGACCCATTTTCATCTTACAAATTTCCTCCATAGTGGAAGTGGAACCAGATCCCAAGTATGATTCTCTAGGAGTGAATCATACTCCTTCTGCATGGCTTCTTCCCATAATGGATTTCCCACAACCTCATTATAGGTCTCGGATCGGAATATTGAACCATATAGCAATGCACGGGCATCATTGGTTCATAATATAAAAGTACATGAGAAGGATCCTCATGATGAGATGTAGTCCTCCTTGAATCTAATGGATCCCCAACAAGCACGCCTACTTCCTGAAGGGTGGACTATCCTAACTTGGGCATCTATTGAAGCTCTAGCATTGGCTCCTCATCTGTTTGTACTACCTTCTCAACTCCATCTACAAAATCCTCTGAATCCGAGTCTAAATATATAGCATCTAAGTTTATGGAATCATCATCTCTGATGTCTGAAACTGATGGAAGCACAAGAGTCTCTGCATGTTTCACTGGTGGTGCATGCAAAGAACTCTCCTCAAACTAAAAACTATGCTCAATGATGAGTCATTCTGTAGAGGGATCAATCAACTTGTACCCCTTCACATCATTTGGATATCCCACAAATATCCAAGGTGTGCTTTGTGGATCTAATGCTTTCCTCTTTTCATAAGGAATATGTGCCCATGAGCGAGATCCAAATATGTAGAAGTGTGTGACATTTGGTTTATCACCTGTCCAATCCTAAAAGGGTGTCTTGTCCTCAACATATCTATGAGGAGATTTGTTTTGTATGTAAGAAAAATAGTTAAGTGCCTCATCCCAAATCTTGGAAGGAAGAGATCTCATATGAAACATGCAAATGGTCATCTCCTTGAGAGATCTGTTCTTCCTTTCAACAACTCCAGTCTATTTTGGAGTGTATGGAACTATGTGTTGCAACTGGATACCATCCTCATGAAAAATATTATGAACATATTTGTTGATATATTCCCCCCCATTGTCTGTACGGAGGATATTGATCCTCTTCCCAATTTGTGTCTCTACTAGAGCTTTGAAGTCTTTGAGATACTAAAAAACTTCAAAAAATTTCCTAAGAAAATAAACCCAAGTATAGAATGAGTAATCATCAATAAATGTAAGGACATACCTTGATTTTTTTATGGAAAGATGTGGAAATGGACCCACGAGATCACTATGAACAAGCTCCAAGGAAGAGGAGGCTCTCCTTGCCTTCCCATTTTCAAACTTCTCTTCAAGATGCTTTCTAAGAATGCTTCCTTCACAAATCCCTTTAGAAAAGTGAATTTTTGGAAAGCCTTTGACTATTCCTTGTTTGGAAAGTCACTGCATGTACCTAAAGTTTAAATGACCAAATCTCTCATGCCATACTCTACTACTATCATCAACATGCGTAAGTAGTAAAGAGGAGTCATGGTAAGCAAACTTAGTGAATTTGTACAACCTTGATTTGTGATCTACTTCACCAATTGAAATAATGGAATTGACATGAATGTCAAGTACAATAACTAAATCTTATGTAAATTCAACCTTTTTACCTTTCTAAGTGATCTGATAAACTGACATAATATTTATAAAAATATTTGGAACATGTAAAACATTCTCAAAACTTACATTAGGGAGTTCCACTCTTCCCTCTCCTGCTACTACTACTGGAGTATCATCCCCCATGAGAATAGGGGGTATTGAGCATGAAATCAAAGAAGTAAAAACTTCTTGTTTGGTTTCCATATGATTTGATGCACTAGAATACATAATCCACGAATCACATGAGAAATTAATTGCAACTAGAGCATGATTATTACCTTTCTTAGATGCAAGGTATTTTTCATTCTTCTTCTTGGCTCCTTCTGGAATGAAGTTTCCAAGGTTATTCTTCTAAAGTACATTTTCCATAAGATCGTTTTGCTTCTTCATGATTTGGTTTATTGCAATAAGTGCACTGCTTTCCCTTCTTATTCTTTCCTTTGGAAATTGAAGAGTCTTTGGAACTTAAAGAATCCTTGAAGGGTTTGGAATATCCCTCCAGGATGGCCCTTTTCCATCTTGCATGGTGAATGCATGTGCTTTGGGTTCCTTAATTATACCCACCTGAATGAGTTTTTCCTACTCATGTGTGAGAGAATCAAAGAACTACTCCATGGTAAGAATATTCCACTTCGATCCCAAGAGATATCTGCTAGAATGGAAAGTGGGGACATAGACAACATATTCTAGTCCTATCTTAGCCAAGATTGTTAGAATAATTTGGTCCTCTTGTTTAGACTTATCAATACCACAATATTCCAAGTTCAATATCAAAGATTTAAACTTGTCAGATAAATCTTGTATATTATCAAAACTTTAAGGATCTAAGGTATTCAACTATACTCCAACATATGACATCTCATCTCATCCTGCTTTCCAAAGAGACCTTCCAAGGTGGTCCAGATTTCATTTGGAGTCTTGCATGTGGAAATATGAAACCATAAATAAGTTGAAAATAGTTCAAGAATAAGTCTTGTGGCCTCATCCTTATGGTTTCCCTATTTGGTCTTCTCAATCGTTGATTGTTGAAGCAAGCATTTTTTCGGAGTAAGCACAACAAGCGAGGCAGAGTGGGACAAAGGGAAAAATGAATGACAGAAAAGAAGGAAGACCAATGCGACAAAAGGTAAAGGAAACAACACGTGACATGATTTGCAGAAATCCAATGCAGATTTGGAGTCATATTGTAAGGGTTTTTAACCAATTTTTTTATTATAAATAGAAGATGGATGAGGTGGTTGAGCTGTCGAGATGGGAGAGAAGTATCATATCTTTATATTTTTGGTGAAAAGAACCTATTTTGTAGTCTATTTTTAGTCTGTATTTTCGTGAGAGTTATGGATCTTGGATGGAGTTGATGTAACTGAGGGTTAGGTCGCAAGCTGTGGATCTTGGTGTGACACTAGTCTGCCTCACTACTCTCTACTATTATATGATGTAATGCACGCAACACCATTTTGATGAAGAAGAAGAAATAAAATAATATAGTTGTGGACATATCCCTAGGGGGGTTGAACCATGGTAAAAACTTTGTGTTTCAATTTGCTTGAATGGTTTTTGTTATTTCTCCAATTATGGTTAAATGCTTAGATGAATGAATGATTTAAATTACATCATGCACTAGAAATATGTATGCAGAATGAACATTATGAATGAATGAATTAATAGATTTGATGAATGGTAAGATAAAATGTATGGTTAAGTAGAAATAGAAGTAATAAGAATAACCCCAATCCCTTCCATGGCTGTAGACACTTGCGTCCTGTAGTAACCCATAAACCATCTCGGGTGAGACTATGTTGTGCACTATGTGCGCGGTGTAGCCTTCTGGTTTACTAGAAGGGACGATGGTGAAAAGGGTTTTGTTGGAGAACTAAGGTAGAACCTGGGTCATCCCATATGTCCAACAAATGGTTTCATTGCTGACTATAACTCATAAGGAGAGCCGGGAAGGGGTTTGGTGAAGAAGATGAAGTGGTAGAAAGGGATGTTCGTGCCATGGAATCCTACAAAGCAAGATATTGAAATATGGTTAGAGACAAAGTAGTTAGAGTTCACACAAAAATATAATAAGGGTTCTAGGTATACACCGCATCAGTACCTGTAGAGGTATGTGTTTACTGATTTACATGAAGCATATTTTTGTTATTTTCTAGAGTTATTATAGGAGTGGATATTGAGGTTGAAAGATACCCATCCAACTAATCGGATTAGGCCAATAGAATGGATTGCCAAAAATATTTCACGGTTGGAAAGGGTTAATAATAAATTCACACGTGCAGTGGATTTCTGGTTAGATAACATTACTTTGGGGTTTATCATTGAGTTTGCAGTAGATACAGTGAAGTCATATACTTCTACAGAGTAGGATTTCTTGAAGGTACCTAGAGGGAGGTACATCACGTCTCTTTACACATTGATCAAGTCTATGCCACAGGGCAGATTAAGAATATATTGCATGCCACATATGAGAGGAAAACCAGAGGTCACGGGTTCAATGCAGAAGAAGGCTCTCCATTCAAGATCTAAATTAGTGTGGAACCTAAAACCCCATGTGTGAATACAACAACTGAAGAAGAAAAACAAGTTAAATAGAAGTGATTAGTGGTAGAGGAATTTTTTTAGGATGTGATTCCAGTAGCAGAAGTGCAAGTTCAACCAATAACAATCAAGTATCTACACCGAGCGGAGGTGGTAGTTCAACAAAATTCACAATGGCAGGACATGATCAAACTATTAGGTTACCATATTTCCGAGGGGATGGATTATATATCCATAAAAGCATTTGTTCATTTGTGAGAAGGTATGGGCAGCAAAGAAGATTACATATGAGGATACAAAGGTTGAGCAGTTGGAAATCAAATTTAGAGACCACACATTTGACTGGTACATGGGTCTCTTAACAAATAATCCAACGAGAACATCTACAACTGTAGAAGAAGTGAAGAGGCAGTTAATAAATAAATTTCAAAAGCCAAGTTCAAAAGAATAGTTTATGAATGAAATGATAGAGATCAAGAAGAAACTAGGAGAATCAGTTTGGGAAGTGGACCAAAAGTTCAATAGGATGAAGGTAAGTTAAAGTACACTATTACTGATACACAACGTAGAAATTTGTTTGTTAATTTTTTGTTGCCACACTTGAAGTATCCTTTGAGACAACAGAAATTCCAAAGTTAGGGTGAGGCTCTACAGGCAACCTTACAGCTAGAGGAAAACTGATACAAGCATACATATCCAACTTTGGAAGATATGAAGGAATATTTGAAGAACCAAACATTATGGTTGAATCGGGACAAAGGAAAGGAGAAAAGAGAAGATGCATGGTGTACAATGTGCAGGACAGAAGGCCATCACAAGAATGAGTGTCCATTATTTTCACAGTATATTGGAGTGGGTATGGAAAACCCTTTATCTTTAGGAGGACCATGGTGTGAGATTTTTAAAACACATGGGAATGATCCTTATCATTTCCCTTGA
The DNA here is from genome assembly GCA_009831015.1 of Picea engelmannii. NCBI lineage: Eukaryota > Viridiplantae > Streptophyta > Pinopsida > Pinales > Pinaceae > Picea > Picea engelmannii. The sequence continues at coordinate 375,586 of ML779862.1, forward strand.
TGCATAAGTATCAAAAAGTACCAAAGAGAAGATTTGTAAGTTTTGTAAGTCAGTTGGAGACGAAGACAAGGATTGTTGAACCTTGGAGATGATGAAAGAAATGATTTCAGATACATGTAGGGTGAATTTTGAACATGTAATAGGATAATATGCCTAGCAGACATAGTATAACAACGCGCAACAAACAAAATATAATCCCACGCAACAGTTTGAAACATAACTAAAGTATAACGCACAAACATTTCAAGGGAAACACTAGTATAATCCTGCACACCAGTGCGCAACACCACCACAATACAATAACATGCAATCGTAGTATAATCAAGGACTGTAGTATAACACACCGTGTGAAGATAATCAGGGAAACAAAGGAGGCTTTAGAGGAGGAGGTCATGGAGGAAGAGGATTTGCAGGAGGTTGAGGACCAGGTGTTTGTCATAATTGTCAGAAACATGGGAAATATGAAAGAGACTTCCCATGGCCACCTGTGACATGTATGTATTGTTGTGGAACATAACATGAAACATAATACTTTCCTATAGTTTTTATAAAGATACAGGACAAGAGGAACGAGAATAATCAGAACGTGCAATGGATTGGGGTGGAAAATAGAGAAGAAGATGGGAAGAATATTAACATAGTTACTAGAGGTGGAGCTGATACAGAGAAGATGCATCCAAGAAGGATTGGGACTAGTACCAGTGGGTCAAGAAGAATACAACGCCTGAACAAAAGTTTGATGCATTCAAAGAGAAATGGATATTCAAGGAATCTAGATAAGAGATCTTGAAGGAAAACATTTTTTCCACTTTAGGAATGAAGCCAGTAGCTGAGATACAAGTCTATGACATGCCTTCATTATTTGATCATACCAATCAAGAGCAGTCTTCAAAACAAGTAAGAAACTTAAGAAACTTTTTGGGAGCTTGTGTCAAATTGTTGAGTGATAAAAATTCCTTACAAGTACTGCAAAATTTGCTAGAAAAGTGTAATACTGGGGAAGAATGGGTAAAAAGAGTAAATCATGTCCGTAAGAAAAGAAGAACCAGCAGGGAATTCATATTGAATGGCAACATAGGATATTTCAATATGGGGGATATTATATTAGACTTAGGATGTGAAGTCAATGTTTTGCCAAAGAAGACTTAGGAATATATGGGAGAACCACAATTGGGGTATTCACCTATTCAGTTGAAGTTGGAAAATCATCATAGAGTGGTTCCAATTGGTAGGTTGAATTGGATTCCAGTAGATCTAGATGGTATGTGCACCATGGTAGACTTTGAAGTCATTGACAAAGTGGAAAATACTTTGTCATATACAACACTGTTGGGTCTGGATTGGGATTTTTATAACCATGCTATTATCAATTTGAAGACAAGGAATATGATATTTGAGTCTGGAGAATACAAATTTATTGCACCATTAGATCCTTCAGAAGGAGGCAAGTATGTGGAACTTGCGATAGATAATATTCTTACAAAATATGTCAATCAACTATACAAAACCACCACGCATGAAGAGGATTATATCAACCCAACTGCAGATGGCATGCTCAGTTGGAGGAGTATTAGTCATTTTTCTTTAGAATCTAACATAGAATTGGAAAAATGGAAGCAACGACTGCATGAATTAGCTACCAGGAGGTGTGCCAGAATGACACGCACGCTAAGATGGGTTGGCATAGAGGTAAGATAACCTCCTAGTTTTTATGGATTGAATGATTATGAAGAATTTTTACTGAAGTATGAGGTAGAGTTTATGGAAAATTAGAGACTACCAACATTAGATCTTTCTTTAAAAGATACACCTGCAAGATGGTTGAGTACACATAAGGAAAGGATCAACGATTGGTTCTAGTGCAAAAGGTTAGTGCACATCAGATTCGGTGTAGAGTAGGAACATAGATATGAGGAGAAATATGAGGGATTTGGAAAAACTCAAAAACATGTAGATAAGTGCATAGTTCAATAGAGATTAGTACCACCAGAAGAATGGCCACACCATTTTATTCACACACTAGAACGAATTCCGAAGAACCAGTACACAAAACAGGAACAACACAAAGAAATTGCTAACTGGGAAGAGATACAACATAACTTTGTAGTTACATTTTCATTTGAGCATGACAATCCAGAGTTTGATACAGTGCTGAAAGTGGTAAGAGACATGATATTCGAAGAACTATAATTTGAAATAGTCCCAACATATCTAAAGCAGGCTACATAGACCATTAAACAATTGTTACATTTTTATCACGCCACAGAAGAAGAAGATCCAACAGAAGAGAATCTATGCAACATACATATTCTAGAAGTAAAAGGTGAAATGGAAGAAGAAGGTCCCAAGATGGATTCATAATATTATGAACATCATTAAAGATCAATAAGGTCAATATTGGGACTACAAAAAACCCAAATATGGCCAATATTGGAGACTACTGGGATAATCAGACAGTAGAAAGGATCACATAATTACTGTGTGAGTACAATGACTTATTCCCAACAACATTATCAGAGATGAAGGGGTTAGAAGGAGATCTAGGAGAGATGAATATACCTTTGAAGCTAGAAGAAATACCTATAAGGAAAAGGCCTTACACATTGAAACCAATATACAAAGAGAGGGTGAAGACATAAATTGACAAGATGCCAAAAGTTGGTATTATAGAACCCATAGAAGAGTTAGAATGGATGAGTTCTATGGTGGTCTAGGAAAATAAGAAAGGAGGGATCATGATTTGTGTAGATTTGAGAAAATCAAATGATGCTTTCCTACATGATCCTTTTCCTACTCCATTTACAAATGAAGTCTTGGAGAATGTAGAGGGTCAAGAAGCCTATTCTTTTACAGATGGAATATCAAGTTATCATCATAATATGATAGCACCAAAATATAGGAATAAGACAACATTTCCTACATAGTGGGGATCATTTCAATATACAATTATGCCATTTGGATTGAATAATGCAACAATTTTTTTTTCAAGGGTAGTAGTTGAAGCTTTTAAGGACTTTATTCACAAATTTTTGGAGGTTTACTTGGACGATTGGTGTTGGATTATTGAGAGGGGAGGGGGGGTGTGAATCAGTAATCCTTTTTAACCATAAAATGCAAGTGTTATATCAATGTACCATTATCATCCAATAGTTTCAGAGTAAATAAACAATGAAAAAATGAGCAATCATACACATACATAATAAACCAGTGTTTTTACGTAGAAACCCAAAGTGGGAGAAAACCATGAAATGATTTTTCTTATATGTCTTTAAGAATTACATTCATCACCAACTTCCTTTGTTTTCCAGTTGCAACTAGAAGGAGGATCCAACCCCCTAGTTTCTCAAGCTACAAACCGAGGGAAGATCCAACTCCCCAATTCTCTGGCTACAACCAGAAGGAGGCTACAACCCCCTATGTTCTCTGGATACAACCATAAGGTGGCTAAAACCACCTGTCCTTGCCCCATCCAACTGCCCTGTTGTATAAGTAGAATGATGGAGCCATTGTCACACTATCGCTATGAGATATACTGGTGTAAAACTGTACCAATCAACTTGCACCAAACAACCTATAAAAACTTGTACCAAACAACCTATAAAAACTTGTACCAAACAACCTGTAATCCACCTGTACAATAAGAAAGTGCATCAACCATGCACCAACCTATACCTCAACCTGTTACATCAACAAGTGAATCAACCATGCACCAAATATGTACCAATCATGCATCAAATACACATAAACTCTGACTCATTAAGATGTACCAACATCATCAACTATACACCTCATGTATGTGCCAACTCATTGACTACTTGTCTCAACCATGTACCCAACATGTAACTCAACCAAAATCCCTAATCAATTTCATCATCCAAATTTGATTTATAAATCTATAATAGACCTGGTGTATATTATCACATACCTGCAAACCTTCCTTAGCTTTAACAACAAGAGACTAGCATTTTCATCAAACTTTACTTTAGACTCACATGACTAATTTTGGATTAGTCAACAACCCTATCTTGAAATAATAATAACTATGTTCCTGTAATAAATAAAGATCTAAAAATAGTACAAAATGTTCTTCAATGTCTTTTGTGCAATTCCTCCAGCTTTCACTACTTGGAATCTCTTAGAAAAAGAGTTATATCCAAAATTACATACTTTGTTGAATTCCAAATTATTCTAGAGAGCGAAATTGTAGAGCATGCCCCACATGGAATATTTTTTGTATGGATCTAAAAATGGTACACATAATACTATAGACTGTAATATAACCAATAGATTTTTTCTTACTGAATTTGGATCTGTTATGAAGAAGTTATGACGTTTTTAACCGAAACACTTGTTTTAGACTAGTTTCAGAACTAGCCACAAACCCTATTTTCCACGGAGTGTAACTCAAAAAATACAATGAATCACAAGCTGAAATTTTTATCAAAGATACTTGGATATGTTTCCTCAATGTACTCCAGATTGCGTGGTGTGAGTCATTTTATAAAAAAAATTATTGTGAAAATGGTGAGATGACCTATAAATAACATACCTTAGAAAGCATCATCAAAAGAATTTATCCTCCCTTGAATTTTGGCCTTCTTTACTTCACCTTCCCTCTGAAATTATCCTTAGATATCCTTTGGTTACCTCAATAACTTATATATATTCAATATTCTCAAGCGAAATTAAAATGAGAGACCCTTTCTTCTTATTTATACTTTTATGTAGCTTCCTCAAGGGGTTACCTTCTAACCATCTTAAACCACTTTCCTTATTTTGGGGCTAACCCACTTCTAACCACTTGTCCAATTAGTAATTTATCCATTAAATTTATTATTTAAATAATTTGTTTTGTATCCAATTTGACTTATAGTACACTCATCACTTCACTTTATTATTTAAATAATGTATTCTTTGCAACCACTTTGACTACTTTGACCTTTTGGGGCTTTTAGATGACTCATGAGGGTTCTCCAACTTCACATGGCCATAACTCTCTAACCGTGAGTAGTTATGTGACATTCCACATATCACCATAAATGGCATGACATGCACTGTCCATATAGAGAAGTATTACCTTCAAATATATTAAAGCTCATACTGTTATACATCAAACAAATTTGGGTACATTACCCAAATCTTTGGTCTACCGGAATTCGCTATCGGACTTTATTCAAGGGTTGAAATCAATGACAACCAACCCAAATAATCAACAATATCCCCCTTTGGCATTGATGGAAACACTCTAATTAAATATTGAATTCATATCAGTCATGCTCCCCCCATGTGACCATCGCTCCCCCTTGAACCATGTCTATGTGCTCTTTCTCCAAGCATTTACCTTTGCATTTGATAAATCTACCCCCCTTTGTCATCAATGGAAAAGGTATATTTCCATCTGGGGTTTCTCCCCTTGACTGAACTCTTCCTAAAACTGATCTTCCAACCTAAATTGTCCTCTTTATGGTGCTTCCTCATGTAAATCTAAGACATATAAGATAAGCATTCAAAAGCATTCATTTTGGAGTAGAAATTACTCCGAGTCTTTGGCGAAGATACTCAAAGGTTTTCCTTGGAAGCAGTTGTGTAAATATGGCTGCCACTTATTCTTTTGTGCCCACATATTCAACTCTGATGTTCTTCTCTGCAACCTGTTCCTGTAGAAAGTGATACTTTATTGGAATTTGCTTCATCTTGGAGTGCATCACTCGGTTCTTTGAGATATTGATGGTGCTTGTATTATCACAATAGATTGGAATGGGATCATCATACTCAAGCTATATATCTATCAAAGTTTGTTTCATCCATAGAACCTGAGTACAACATCCTCCTGCTACAATATACTCTACTTCGACTGTAGATAAATATGTTGATGATTATTTCTTGCTTTGCCAAGATACTAAACACTCATCCAAGTAGAACGTTTCTCCACTGGTGCTTCGTCGGTCATCAATGCAACCTTCCCAATCCACATCTGTGTAGGCAATAAGTGATTGATCCTTTCCTTTTGGATACCATAATCCAAACTCTTCTGTTCCTTTGAGATATATGAAAATCCTCTTCACTACTAATACATGTGATTCCTTGGGTGCTGCTTAAAATCGTGCCACCTATCCAACTGCCTGCATTACATATGGTCTGGATGTTGTCACATATAGTAAGATACCAATCATTGACCTATATTTCCTATGGTATGTAGACTTTGAATCATCATCTTTTCTCAACTTGCAACTAGTTTTCATCAAAGTGGTAACTAGTTTGCAATCTTCCATTTCAAACCTCTTTAACATTTATTTGGTATACTTAGTTTGAGAAATAAAAATTCCTTTGTTTCTTTGATGTATCTGAAGACCCATAAATAAGGATAGTTCTATGAGTAATGAAATTTCAAATTCATTCTGCATACCTTTGCAAATTTCTAGCTTAACCTGTCATCAATACTTCCAAAAATAATATCATCAACATAAACTTCAATTAATAAAATACTATCTTGAGTTACCTTGATGTAGAGTTTTTTGTTTTCACTTCCTTTTCTAAACCCTTCCTGTTGTAGATATTTATCTAGTCTAGAGTAACATGCTCTGGTAGCCTATTTTATACCATACAAGCCATTCTTTAATTTACACACATAATCTACGTTCTCTGACAACATAAATCCTTCTAGTTGTTCAATGTATACTTCTTCTTCAAGTTCCCCATTTAGAAAATCTGATTTTACGTCCATCTGATACAATTTAATATTATTGGAGCATGGATAAGCTAAAATCAATCAGATTTCTTCCATTTTGGAAATTGGGGAAAATGTCTCTTCAAAGTCGATTCCTTCAACTTGTGTGTATCCTTTACATACCAATCTATCTTTATTCCTTGTAACCTGTCCATATTCATTCAATTTATTTCTGAAAACCAACTTTGTGCCAATCACATTCTTATTCTTTGGTCTTGGAACCAATTCCCAAGTGTCATTCCTCTCTATTTGATCCAATTCTTCATCCATGGCCTTATTCCAAAATTCATCCTTGCTAGCCTCTTAAAAACTTCTTGGTTCAATCATAGATAAGAGTTTTAGGTGTGTTTGTTCTGGTGAATGGATTCTTCTTCTAGTCTCAACTCTTGCATATTTGTTTCCGATAATTCGATCTGAAGGATGATTCTTCTGTACTTGTTTGCTAGGTTTCTTTGGAGGCACTTGTTGAACTCTCTCTTCTACTTTTTTCTGATCCTCTTCATCTTCCCCTTCTACTTCGTCTTCATTTTCTGCTTCTTCTTTGTAAATCTGTTCAATTGACTCATTTTCTTCTTCCTTTAATTCTCGTCCACTTATTTCATCAATTGTTACATTATGATTTCCACAACTTTGTCCAACCTTAGATTGTAACACTTGTATGCTTTCCTTGTACTTGAGTAACCAACAAGTACTCCTTTGTCCACACGAGAGTCAAACTTTCCCATTCTTCCATATTCTCTTTTGATGTAGCATTTTCTTCCAAATACTTTGAAGTGCTTCACATTTATTGGTATTCATTTCCATAGCTCGTAGGGAGTTTTGTCATTGTTTTTTCTGAGCATTACTTTGTTTTGAATGTGAACTGTTGTATGCATTGCATGTGTCCAATAAATGTCTATCAATTTTGAATCCATTAGCATTGTTAGAGAAATTTCATGTATTGTCCTGTTCTTTATTTCAACAACTTCATTCTGTTGAGGTGTCCTAGCAACAAAGAATTTTCTTTTTATTCCATGCCTACTGCAGTAGTCCATAAATTCCTTTGAAGTGAACTCTCCTCTATTATCAGATCTCAAACATTTGATTTTTGAATCCATTTCATTTTCAACCATTTCCTTGTAGACCTTGAAGTTTTCAAAAGCTTCTGACTTATCCCTGAGAAAAAAAACTACAATCATTCTTATATAATCATCAACTAATAACATAAAGTATTTCCCACATTTTAAACCCTTTGTTGTAGTTTGTCCAACTAGATCAATATGCACACTTTCCAGTGGTCTTGTCGTTGAATATTTCTTTGATTTGAACCCGGTCTTTGTTTGTTTTCCTTGTTGAAAATGCTTGCATAAAGTGTTGGTTGGTTTTGTGATATGGGGAATTTCTCTAACTGCCTCATTTTTTATTACTTTGACAAGGTTATCAAAGTGTATGTGACCCATTCTTTTGTTCCATAGCCAAATTTCATATTTCTTTCCTAGAAAACAAATTTCATTTCCAATTTCACTTAATACATATATGTTGCTTCAAGTTCTTGCAGTTGTTGCAATCAATTTTCCTGAGCCTTCTTTTCTTATGTCACACTTTTGTGAATCAAAAGTAATTTTATGACCTTGGTCACACATTTGACTTATACTTAGATGATTATGTTTAATATCTTCTACTAGTAGAACATTTTCTGCCTTGGTATTCTTGTTTCCAGTTATGACTATGCCTTTTCTAATGATTTTAGCTAAATCATCATTTCCTAAGGAGACTGATCCATCTCTTTCTTTTATTAATGTAAGAAACCTGTCTTTATCAACTATCATGTGTTTTGAACAACCATTTTCAATATACCAACCATGTTTCTTCTTCTTAGCTTGTAGAGAGAGTGTGCATTCTTCATTGCTATATTGATTCTTCTTTCTTATCCATGTTCTCTTCCGAGGTTCCTATTTGTGACTTTTGTAGTTTTGTTATGTTTCTCTACAAGGGAATGCCATTCTACAATTTTTGGCCATGTGTCCAAAGTTGTTGCACTTGTAGAATTCCACCTCAGTGGTCAATGATTCAAACCTATTGTAGCTTCTTCTCCATGTTTCAATAGGCCTTCTTGGATAACCATTTTGTGTATGACTTTCAAATTTGTTTATTTTCATCCTATTAGCTCTGTAATTTACATTTATATGTCCAAAATCATTTCTTGCACAACATAAACCAAAACAAATAGTTTGATACCCGGGAGTTGAAGATCTTCTGAAAGGAGTTACTTTTATGAATCCTTATTTTTCCTGAGACCTATTTGTTTATGTCGGTCATTGATTTTGAAATCTGAATCTTATCGGTGGAGGAGTGTCCCTGTAATCTTCCTTGTATGTCTTCCTATCCTCTTTGATTATTTATACATAAATTTTTGGATATGTTTCTTGTTCTGTTGTTTTGGAGCTTGATCCCTTTTCTGTTTGATTGTATCCAAATCCGAACTTGTCATGATGAGGCTTTTGACTACTGATAATGTCATCCAAAACTTTTGAGTTGTTCTACATATTTTTCTTTTGAAGATCCTTTCTCAATGTGACAATATTTGCTTCCAAATTTCCAATGATCTTGTGTCTTTATTCTAGTTGTTCTTTGAGTGCTTCTTCAATTCTTTTATCTTCTTTTATTTAAACCTTCAATTTCATGATCATTTGTTCTAGTTTTTGTTTGTCTTCTTTATTGTTTAGTTCTTCTTGTAGCTTCTTGTTTTTCTTCTTTTCTCTTCTTATAACTTCTATGACACTCAACAATTCTTCTCGATAGTCAATTTCTTCCTCTTCATATTCTTCTTCGGTGTCTTCTTTATCGGAGTCTTCTACCACCATGAATATAACTCTTTCTGTTTCACTGTCACTGACTTCATCTTCATTTGATGAGGAGATGTCTTCTTTGGTGCATAAGCTTTTCTTGAAAGATTTCTTTTTGGTTCTTTTTCCTTTATATGTTTGTTTTCTATTTGGGTAATCTTCATCATTCCTGTTATTTTTCTTATGGGGACATTTGTTAGCAAAATGACCAATACCATCTCAATTAAAACAAATCAATGGAAGCTTACCTTTATATCTATCGTTGGTTCCCTTGTTCAATCTTCTGACAAAGTTGGCCACTTCTTCTTCATCATCTTCTGAGAAGTCATTGTTGTTTCTATATTCCTTTTTCTTTCCCTTTTTCTTTGACATTTTGGATGCTTTGAAAGCTACTTATTTTGTATTTGGATTTTCTTGTTCAGTTCTCATTTCACATGCTGTGAAGATTCCATGTAGTTCGTCCATTCTTATTGAGTCTAGATTTTCTCTTTCTTCTAGTGCTGATATCTTAGGATCAAATCTCATAGGAAGAGATCTTAGTACCTTTTTAACAATTACAGATTCTTCAATTTCTTCTCCCAATCCTATGATTATATTCATTGTTTCATCGATTCGTAAGAAGTAAGATGCAATATTCTCATCTTCCTTCATCTTTAGTTGTTCAAATTGACCTCTGTAAGTTTGAAGTTTTTCTACTTTGTATTTTGAATCTCCTTCATAAATATTTTGAAGTTTTTCCCAAATATCTTTAGCGGATTTATAATGTACAAATTTGGTATATACTGATTCACCAAGACCATTTAGAATTGCATTTTTGGATTTGGAATTATTTTGACTGAGTTTCATTGCTTTTTCACTTGTTGGTAGAACTGTTGGTTCTTTGTATCCATCTACTACTGATTGCCAAATTTCAAATCCCTATTTCTGTATATATGTTTTCATCCTTCTACTCCAGAATGCATACTTTTTTCCATATAATTGTGGTATTATGTTTTTATACATGTTATTTCTCTCCATGATCTACCTTTTAGTGGTTAAACTGATTTCTGAAGGAACTTGCTCTGATACCAATTGTTGGATTACTGAGAGGGGGAGTGGATTAGTAATAGAGAAACAAAATCCTTTTTAACCATAAAATTCAAGTGCTATATCAATGTAGCATTATCATCCAACATTTTCAGAGTAAATAAACAATGAACAAATGAGCAATCATACACATACATAGTACACTAGTGTTTTTACGTAGAAACCCAAAGCGAGAGAAAACCACAAAATGCTTTTTCTTATATGTCTTTAAGAATTACATTCATTGGAAGCACCAAATTCCTTTGTTTTCCAGCTACAACTGGAAGGAAGCTCCAACCCCCTAGTTTCCCAGGCTACAACCCGAGGGAACCTCCAACTCCCCTATTCTTTGGATACAACCAGAAGGAGGTTACAACCCCCTATGTCCTCCAGATACAACCGGAAGGTGGATACAACCACCTGTCCTTGCTCCCTCCAACCGCCCTGTCATAGAAGTAGAATGATGGAACCAATGCCACACTATCACTATGAGATATATTGTTATAAACCTGTACCAATCAACCTGCACCAAACAACCTATAACAACCTGTACCAAACAATCTATAATCCACATTGATCCAGGTGGATATCGGTGGCCACCCACCTTTCCCAGATGGCTCAAAAAAACTTTCTAGCAATTTTGATAATTTACTATTTTTAGCAGTTTTTCGGGTCTTGAACTTCCGAAGCCGTTTTGAGGCCCTAAACGATGTTTTTTGGGGTATGTTGCGGTCGCAAAATTTCATCATGATAGTCCTCGAATAGATCTTTACAATGGTATATCATACAAATTTATTTTGTGAAACTGTTGTAGTCCTCAGATAGATCTTTCCAATGGGCTATCATATGCCTAAAACGAAGATCGTATGCAAAAGTTACAACCTCAGGAAATTGATGTACTGACTTACCCAAACGGGGCCTACATGAATTTTGGCGCTTCATCTCCTAGGGTTAGGTTTTTGGATGTTTAGGGTTTTTGAAACTCCTATTTATTGTAAAAAGGCCTTGAGAGCCTCATTGTAATCATATTCTTGCGAATGAGCGCAGCCGTCACATCTCTTCTCAGAGATAAGCCGCCACCATTCCAGCAAGCTTGTTTTCCGCTGCATTTTATAGTTTCATCTTATTTCCTTACTGAATAGAAAACCAGTTTTATTGTATCTCTGTTATTCCGTGTTAAGCAATTGGTAATAATCTGTAGTCATTTCATTCTTCTCATAAAATCCGGATCAGTGGTATCAGAGTGGTCTTCTCCTTGTTGTCTTAATGCATGTCCCCAACGAGGTTGGAGTACAAATATTTGGGTCTCAAGCTTGTTTCTCTTGAGGACAAAATCTCTCGCACACCCAAGAGACATCTCATGGAAGGAGAAAAGAAAGATGACGGGACAAGAGATCCTTTCAAACTGTTGATTGAGGAAGCCCTCACACAACAGAGGAATGAGATGATGGATAATTTCGCGCAAATCCTTCAGTGACTACCAACATGCGATGCATCTTCTTCAAGCAGAGGCACCGCCCCCTTCAAGGTACACATAAACTTGGATATTCCTATATTTGAAGGTCAGATAGATGCAGATGTTGTAGACAAGTGGTTGAATCTACTAGAAGGGTATTTCTCTGTCCATAACTTTTTGAATAGAGAAAATATTACTTTTGCGCTCCTCAAAGATACTCCCCATGTCAAATATTGGTGGGAAACTTTCTGTGAGCAAAAGGAAATAGAGGAACCTTCATTATTTACAATCCCGACCACCTGGGAATCCTTCAGGGATGCTATTAAGGAACAATACTACCCTGTTGGAAGTTATAATGACTTGTATACCAAATGGACCACACTGCAGCAAGAAAGAGACCAAGCAGTGCCAAATTTCACAAATATGTTCCATACCTTGTGCACCAAGTTGGGTATCAAAGATTCAGAGAGACATTTGGTGCTCAAGTATCGCGGTGCTCTACATAGATACATCCAGACCGAAATGGAATTTCTGGACATCTCATCCTTTGTTAAGCCCTAATATTGGCTCATTACCACTTAATTGGGGCATATTAGATTAGTAATGTTATTTTATTTATGTCGGCTATAGGCCATTAGTTGTAATTTAGATTAGTAATGTTATTTTATTTATGTCGGCTTTAGGCCAT
>ML779862.1:393483-413795 GCA_009831015.1 Picea engelmannii
TCTTGTACTTGAACATTTAAGTGGGGTAAAAGGAGGTTTCCCCCTCGAAGAGGCTTATTATCTGATATTATCTCTTTTTCAAGGCGTTGAGTACTTTTCTTGAGGTTTTTCTATGCTATATTGATGTTTGGTTCTTAACATCCTTGGGTGCGGCTTACCGATATGCCGTCAAAATTGAGCAGAAGCTCAAACAAAATACGCGACAATTTGGGTCGGGGAACCCCTCACAACAAAATACAGGAAAGGGCAGCCCCAACCCACAGAACAAAGGAAAGAGCAAAGATGCACAGTATCAGGACAACCAGTCCAAGCCGCAAGCAAAGAAGGACACCAGAAAGACAAAGAAAGATACCAGGAAGTGGTGCAACTTCCATAAGATCCCTTGGCATAACACTACTGACTATCGCTCAAAGTAGATGCTGGTGGCTAAAGTGAAAGCCTTTGAATCAGATGTGGGTTCTGACTCTGAGTCAGAACCAGAAAGGGGAAGACGGATCATTGATGCAGAACCCAGTGCCATCATTGTTACCACCAAGCTCCATCATGGTGAACTAGACGAGTCAGAAGAAGGAGAGCACCTCTTCCATTCCCAGATGTAGGTAAAAGGCAACCCACTGCACTTTATTGTTGATAGTGGTAGCCAAAAGAACCTCATCTCAGTAGAGGTTGTCAAGCGGCTAGCCCTGCTGACAATGCCACACCCACAACCCTACACCACTGGATGGCTCCACCAAGGAAGCGATCTCTACGTCAGCCAATAGTGTTGACTGTCGTATGACATCAGGCCCTTCAAAGATGAGGTATTGTGTGATGTTGCTCCTCTCAAATTTTGTGATGTTCTTTTGGGCCAACCTTATTTATGGAAACATCATGTTGTATATAAGTCTAGGCCTCGTAGTGTTATTATTACTTTGAATAGGAAATTGTACAGGATACCCGAGGCCATCCCACCTAGTGTTATTTCCTTGATCTCTGCTAAGCAATGCAGGAAGGTCATCTCTCAGACGGGGAAGTTTGTCTTCTTCGTGATCCGCTCTGAGAATGAGAGAAAAATCAAAGCCACATCTAGGGTCTCTGCGACTGACCTCTCCACACAGCATAAGCAAGTAGATAAGGTCATGGAATAATACTCGGATATCTTCTCCTCTCCTACCTGGGTACCTCTGCACTGCTAGGTCAAGCACCCCATCGATCTGACCCCCGATGCACCATTGCCTAATGGGCTAGTCTATCATCTCTCTCTGCTAGATAATGAGGAGATTAAGTGACAGATCCAATAATTTCTCCAAAAGGGGCACATCCATCCTAGCTCATCACCTTGCGGGAACCCAATCGTGCTAGTACAGAAGAAAGATGGAACCTGGTGACTTTGCATTGATTATCGGGCTCTGAATAAAATAACAGTAAGAAATCAGTACTCGATTCCTTGAATCGACGACCTCCTTGATCAACTCATGGGGGACAAATACTTCAGTAAGATTGATCTGAAGTCTAGCTACCACCAGGTCCCGATAGAACATACATATGTATGGAAGACTTCCTTTAAGTCAAAAGAAGGCCTTTTTGAATGGTTGGTCATGCCCTTTGGTCTGACAAATGCTCCAACCACTTTCATGAGGATGATGGATGATATCATGCGACCATTCACCAATACTTTTGTAGTGGTGTATCTTGATGACATTCTCATTTACAACAAGACTTGGGCCGAACACTTGCAACATATTCAGCAGGTTTTGCACACCCTGCAACAACACAAGCTATATGCCAACTTGGAAAAATTCTCCTTCGACATGGACAGGGTCCATTACCTAGGATACATCATTGATCAACATGGCGTACATGTGGATCCAGCCAAGATCCAATTCATCCGTGACTGGCCAGCCCCAACCACACTCATGGAGCTTCAGAGCTTCTTGGGCCTTGCCAATTTCTACCACAGGATTGTGTTGGGATTCTCCCATATTGCATGGGCCCTTAGCCAAATAACCAGGGGTGGCATTAAGGAGAAATTTGCATGGGGCCAGCCCCAACAACAAGCGTTCGATGATTTGAAGCAACTCTTGTGCTTAGCCCCAGTACTTTCACTACCAGACCTGCAACAACCCTTTGAGATTGAGACTGATGCTTTAGACTATGTTGTGGGTGTCGTTCTCACGCAGCATGGACAGCTTGTGGCCTATCATAGTGCGACACTATTAGATGTTGTCTGTAAGTACCCTACTTACGACAAAGAAATGCACTCCATTGTGCAAGCCTACCGCCAGTGGAGACATTACATTCTTGGGAGGGAGACAATCATCCACACTGATCATAAGCCACTGCAGTTCATGCAGACACAAGGAAAATTGTAGAATGACTGCCATCAAAAGTGGTCCACATATTTGCAGCAATTCCACCTCAACATCAAGTATAAAATAGGAAGCACCAACTGTGTCGTTGATTGCCTCTGCAGACCACCAGTTGTGGCACTCACCACAGTGCTAGACTCCTACGGCCATGAGACCTCTGGATGGACCCAACTCTATGAGACAGACCCAGACTTTGCCACCACCTACCAAATGTTGGGTGCAAAGGTAGTTGTCGATAATTTCCATCTTCAGGATGGGTTGTTGTGTCGTCTGGGTCATATATGTGTTCCCTCAAGTGAGAGAGTGAAGCTGATCTAGGAATCCCACTACATCCGGTTGGTAGGACACTTCGGCATCGAAAAGACAGTGGCGATGCTACAAAATCATTTCTACTGGCCGAAACTTCGACATGAGGTCAACAAGTATATCATGTCTTGCACTGCTTGTGTTATTTCCAGACCAACCACTAAGAAACAGGTCCTGTACACCCCTCTTCCTACTCTTGACAGACCATGGGAATCCATATCAATGGACTACATGTCAGGCCTCCCATCCACCAAGAGGGGAAATGAATGTGTTTTTGTGGTTGTCGATCGCTTTTCTAAGATGGCGATTCTGGTTGCTTGCAAGAAGAGCATCATAGCATAAGACACTACCAGGCTCTTCTTTGAACGAGTCTGGGTACATTTTGGAATCCCACAAACCATTGTCTCAGATCGTGACAGTCGATTTCTCAACACATTCTGGTTGAGCCTCTAGTCACTGCTGGACACCAAGCTCACCAAATCTACGACCTTCCACCCCTAGACATATGGCCAAACCAAGGTCGTAAATCGAATGATCGAGCATATCCTGCACATGTATAATTCCAAGCACCCTCGCACATGGTATGAGAGTCTTCCCTATGTCCAACATAGCTACAACCGAGCCCTGCATAGCTCAACTGGCCACAGCCCCTTTCAGGTGGGGTTGGGATTCCAACCATTGGGTCCCATAGATGTTGCACTTCCCCTTGCAGTCACCTCGACCGACTCCTCTCCTTCTCCAACTGAGGTTGACAAAGCCACCCGAATCATTGAGAGGATCCAACACAGCCGCCAATAGGTCCAGGATATCCTACAAAATTCTAATGACAAGTACAAGCAGCTCCATGATCAACATCGGGTTCCACATAAGTTTCAGGTGGGTGAAAAATTTTGGTTGCACTTGCAGAAAGAATGCCTTATAGGACCCCATCGGAAGATTCGCCCACTTTGATATGGGTTGTATACCATCACCAAGGTTGTGGGGGATAATTCTTGTGCGCTCAACATTCCTCCTTTCCTTGGCCTGCACCCAGTGTTCAACGTGGACCTCCTTCGGCCTTATTTCCCACCATTATTGGACACCTCAGACGTAGCAGAACAATTGAAACCAATAGAGCTCAACCCTAACTACATACAAGAGGCATCCAGTGATCAGATTGTGGACACACAGATCAAGGGCACTCGACAACAAAGGATCCAACTTTATCGAGTCGTCAAAGCAGGGCAGCTCCTACACCAAGGCAAGTGGCTCACCTGGGGCCAAATTCAACATAAATTTCCTCATCTGATGGGGGAACTCAATGCAATGGAGACCATTGCTTCCTAAGGATGGATAATTGATCTAGGTGGATATCGGTGGCCACCCACCTTTCCCAGCTAGCTCAAAACAACTTTCTAGCAATTTTGATAATTTACTATTTTTAGCAGTTTTTCGGGTCCTGAACTTCCGGATCCTTTTTGAGGACCTAAACGATGTTTTTTTGGGGTATGTGGTGGTTGCAAAATTTCATCATTAAATTTTGTGCAAATATTGTAGTCTTCGGATAGATCTTTCCAATGGGCTATCATACGCCTAAAACGGAGATCGTATGCAAAAGTTACGACCCTGGGAAGTTGATGTACTGACTTACCCAAACGGGGTCCACATGACTTTTGGTGCTTCATCTCCTAGAGTTAGGTTTTTGGATGTTTAGGGTTTTTGAAACTCCTGTTTATTGTAAAAAGGCCTTGAGAGCCTCATTGTAATCATCTTCTTTCGAATGAGCACAACCGTCACATCTCTTCTCAGAGATAAGGCGCCACCATTCCAACAAGCTTGTTTTCCACTGCATTTTGCAGTTTCAGTTTATTTCCTTATTGAATAGAAAACCAATTTTACTGTATCTTTGTTATTCTATATTAAGCATTTGGTAATAATCTGTAGTCATTTCGTTCTGCTCATAAAATCTGGATCACACATGTACCATAAGAAAGTGCATCAAACATGCACCAACTTGTACCATCAACGAGTGCATCAAACATACACTAAATATGTACCAATCATGCATCAAATACACATAAACTATTACTCATCAAGATGTACCAACATCATCAACTATACACCTCATGTATGTGCCCACTCATCAACTAATTGTCTCAACCATGTACCCAACATGTGCCTCAACCAAAATCTCTCATCAATTTCATCGTCCAAATCTGATTTGTAAATCTATAATAGACCTGCTGTATATGGTCACATACCTGCAAACCTTCCTTAACTTTAACAACAAGAGACTAGCATTTTCATCAAACTTTACTTTAGTCTCACATGACTAATTTTGGATTAGTCAACAACCCTAAATTGAAATAATAATAACTATGTACCTATAATGAATAAATATCTAAAAATAGTACACAATGTTCTTCAGTGACGTTTATGCAATTCCTCCAGGTTTCACTACTTGAAACCTCTCAGAAAAGGATTTATAGAAAAAATGGCATACCTTATTGAATTCTGGCTTATTCTAGAGAGAGAACTTGTAGAGCATGCCCCACAAGGAATATTTGTTGTATGGAAAAAAATACTATAGACTTTACTCTAACCAATACATTTGGTCTTACTGAATTTGGATTTGTTATGAAGAAGTTATGACGTTTTACTTGAAACACCTGTTTTAGACTAGTTTCAGGACTAGCCACAAATTCCACGGAGTGTAACTCCAAAAATAAACGACCCACAAGCTGAAATTTTTATCACAACTACTTGGATATGTTTCCTCAATGACCTCCATATTTAGTGGTCTGTATCATTCTATACAAAAAATTATTGCGAAAAATGGTGAGATGACATGTAAATAACATACCTTAAAAAACATCATCAAAAGAATTTATCCTCCCTTGAATTTCGACCTTCTTTACTTCACCTTCCCTCTGAAATTTGCCTTAGATATCCTTTGGTTACCTCAGTCACTTATAGATATTCAATATGCTCAAGTGTAATTAAAATGAGAGACCCTTGCCTCTTATTTATACTTTTATGTAGCTTCCTCAAGGGGTTATCTTCTAACCATATTAAACCACTTTCCTTATTTTAGGGCTAACCCACTTCTAATCACTTGTCCACTTAGTAATTTCTCCATTAAATTTATTATTTAAATAATTTATTTTGTATAAACTTTGACTTATAGTACACTCATCACTTCGCTTTGTTATTTAAATAATTTCTTCTTTGCAACCACTTTGACTACTTTGACCTTTTAGGGCTTCCAGATGATTCATGAAGGTTCTCCAAATTCACATGGCCATAACTCTCTAACCGTGAGGAGTTATGTGATGTTCCACATACCACTGGAATGACATGACATGTAAAATCCATCTAGAATAGTCTTACCTTCAAATATATTAAAACTCATACCATTATACATCAAACAAACTTGGGTCCATTACCCAAACCTTTATGCTACCGGACTTTCTTCAAGGGTTGACATCAATCAAACCCAACCCAAATAATCAACAATTGCATAGTGTTCATTTTGTTGAAGGATCATGTTGAAGTATTAAGGCTAATTTTGGATGTATGCAGACAATGTCAGATCTCATTAAATATTAAGAAGTGTATTTCCAACGCACCTTTTGGAATTTTTTTAGGACATGTCGTGTGTAAAAAGGATCTGTTGGTTGATATAACTAAAATTGTTGTCATAGTTAACTTACCACCACCAAATTTAGTGCGCCAGTTAAAGAGTACATTGGGCCATACAGGATGTTGAAACATATATATTTTTCTAAACTTTAGACTAAAAGAAGTTTCATTTTTGTTTAAATAAATACAAGAAAAGGAACACACTGGGCACCACCATCGAATGAAGCCTTCTGTTTAATCCAATGGTCTAAAATATTTTTAAATATTGGAGACGCCTGTTTTTTAAAATGTCAAAACATTAAGACAACTTCCAAAGTATCAGGTTTCGGGGTTTCGCGATATAAGCAGTTTCACATACAATGAACTCCGAAATCTCAATATGCGAAGTTGCGAAAGTTAGTTCAAAAATTAAACCAAGTTAATTAAAATGATTAAGAATGTTTAACGGTAATTAAAAATTATCGTAATTTTGCATTTCATAAATCCTGCCTCAAACGACAGCTTAAAATCCCAATATACAAAGTCACAAAATCCTTATTTAATTGTGATTAATTAAAAAAAGTTAAACATACTTAATATAATTTTAACTTGTCACATTTTTGGGAATCGGGAAATTATCACTCATCACGCCCAAAAACCCCCGAAGAATGAAGTCCCGAAAACATTAAGTTCTTAATCATGTTTAATTTAACATCTAACCAAAAAATTAACCATATAAATTGTTTTTTCACACATTCGCGTTTCGGGATATTTCAATGTTGTTACATCCAAAACTCTCGGTCCCGAATCGCCGAAATTTGGTAATATTTATTATGGATCAACGTAAATATTTTATAGCATAAGGTGCATATCTCCAGTTGTACTCTCCTCATTAAAACAAACAAATTCATCATCCGTAGAAGCACGCTCAAATTAAGGCAGACTGAGGGTGAATAAAAGTTTTTATTTCAAATTTCATTCTCACTTTTAGCAAAGTAGTAAGTTTTACTCAAGAAAAGCTTACTCCTTCTCCTCTGTAAAAGGTATTCGCTTTTTATCATAGACATCATGGCACCCGGGAAAATTTTGAAGAAGAGTGATGAGGCTGGTGAAGGCTCAAATCCAAACTTGGACGTTCTGTCTAATAACACACCAGATGTTGTAGATTCAATCAGGTCCTAGATGCAAATTTTTGAAATCTTGGAGCATGAAGTCATAAATTGCCCAGATGATTCTGGAGAATAAAAGACTTATAATATCGGAACTAAACTCAGAGTTATAGCAGAGGCCAAACTTCATAAAATATCTATACGACCGAAGCTCATTCCATACAATGACATGATAAACTGGGCTCTGGAGAGCACCGATGTGCAGACTAGGAGCATCATAAATCATCAAAAGGCCATCGTCAGCTCTTTCGGGCCAGAACACATTCAAGTAATGTACAATCTATCCCCTGTTTCTAAATGTATTTATAATGCTGCATTCGTACAAGATTTTCAAGGAATGTACAGAATTTGACCGAACCTACCCAGATATAGTTAAAACATGGTGGGGAGTTCCAGTGAAATTCAGAGCTGATTCTCATGGTGTTTATGCCACTGCATCATTAAATGAATATATGGTCTATATATCCATGATGTTATGTATACTATTTGGAAGGAAAATCCCTACTCATTTCTCGATGGAATGGGTATCAATCATGCATGAGGTAGCCGAGGGTTTCACTTTCGATTGGGCTAAGATTCTGTCAGATAACCTAACCAAAGAAATTGTTGAGTACCAAATGACAAAGTCAAAAGGCCAACCTTCAGCTTTTTATATTTTTGCGTATGTCATGGATTCCATCTGTTAGATAACTCCATTTCCATTGATGAATTGGAACTGGAACCCAACCTGCACAAAACCTATCCATTTTTATCATTCTAAATTATGGGAAGAAAAGGTAAAAGATTTCTTTTATGAAATTTGTCATGATGTAGTGATTCCTATGCATCAAACATTATATGGTTATCCACCCCCTCGGATGTCAGAGCAAATTATGGAAAACCTTAAAACAGTTGCAGATTGGTTTATTGAAGATAATTTCTCTTATATCAGAGTTTTCAGATGCTCAATTCCCCCTCATGCTCTCCCAAAGTTTATACCTGAAAGACAGGTGTGTAGAGAAGTGGGTTACCAAATGATAACAGGAGGCATCGACAAAAATCTAAAAGTAGCTCAGAAGAAATTATGGCCAGCTTTTCCTCTATGGGTTGGAAGTTTTTCACTGCTAAATTTTGGTCATTCCAAGGTAGAAGCTACAACATTAGAGGATGTTAAATTGGTGGATGTCGAGTTCAGAAGGAATGATCCATATCAAATTGTGGGAAATCACCTATCTCAATGTAATATGAAAAAATATGAGCATGAAGACTCCCCCTGTGATGACATATTCAAAGGAATCAGAGCTTATGAGGAGGTACTAGACAAAGTCCAAGTGTTACCCCCTAACCTACATGACAACTTTTTCACTTTCCAAAAACACAGACGAAGTGGGTTGCCCAAGATACTATAGGGAGAATCGATAATCACTCCTCCATAAAAAGGAATTATACCTCTAGGTTTTGAGCCAAAGTCCTCTGCTAAACAAACTACTGAGGAAACCCCAAAGAATCCCGAAGTGTAGTCACAAGGATTAGAAACTTCATCAGCAGAACATCCAGAGTCTGAAACAGGGTTTAAATCTGAGACACTTCTAAAATAGAATCAAATGATACTCCCTTTATCATCAACTACTCCTGCTAATACCTCCAGAACAAAGAAAGGAACACAATTCACAGAGTTAGGCAGTCCTATTACAGAATTAACCCCTTTACAGTCAAGTTTTGGGACTCCCAGTCTCGAAGTTATATATGTAAGCGATCTTACCTCAACCCCTATTAAAGAGATACCTCCCTCTGACTTATTTTTCAGTAAGAAGAGGAAAGCTGTGGTGAAATAAGAAATGCACCTGAAATAATGTACAATGGTCAAAAAGCACAGAGTATTATTAGATGAATATTTGGAAGATGAATATTTTGCTATAGAGGTGGCAGGTTCTTTGGGATATTTTTCAACGACCAACTTATTCTCTGTTGATAATCTGAAATAAAAGCTGAGGAAGAGGAATCAGATGATAAGTCAGCTACGAGATCAAATAAGTAATATAGAGAATAATATCAAAAGCAAGGTCAACAAAGGACTCAAACATGCTAGAGCCAAAGACAAACAAGAAATTCAACAACTTAAATCTGATCTTGAAGAGATACACAAGATTGCTCAAGCAATTCAAGGGCAGGTCATTCAGCAAGAAGAGTTAGTAAGGAAACTACAAGCTAAATTAATTTCTACTGAAAGCAAGGTTGTAAATATAATAGTGTTTCAAGCTCAGGCACTGGAAGTGCAACAAAAACTGGAAGCAACACAACAAAATCTATTTTCTAAAGTAGATATCCTCCAAAATGATTTCCAGGAAGTAAATCAATCATTAGAGAATATTGATTTCAGAGAAAGAGAGGCTACTATAGCCCAAATCACTTTCCAAAAAGTGGGCGTGTCATCTTCTAAGGAAGAAATATTTGTAACTCCCAGAACTCCCAGATTGACTATTGAAGAGCAAATCAGAGGCAACATAATATTAAAGATATGGGAGGCCAATATAGCCGAGAGTAAAGGAGCGACCAAGGAATAAAAGAGGATTGTGAAGAAATGATTTATTTACTTAACAAATAGTCACTATCCCTCGGGAATGATGATTGTTCTAAAGTACTAGGATAGATTAACATTGTAAAACATCAACTAGACATCAAAGAAGGCCTAGAGATAGCTTAGGCCGAAATTTCACAACTAAATTAGGTTAACATTGCTCAAATAGATAGATAGCTAGTGAAGCCAAATCTACAATTACAGTTAATAATTTCTGAATATAAAAGGATTGAATATAGGTTGCCACAATTATAGAGAAAGCTATATCTTTTTGAGTCAAAAGATGTGACAGAGCCTTCAAGAATATTTTTACAATTTATAAGCAGGTGCATCAAGTGTTTCGAGCCAGGTGAAGGAAGTACTTCAAAGAATTAATGAAGTAACATATGCATGCCCGTTTTTTCGGTAAGAGAGAGAGATAGAAAATAACCAAGTGAAATAGTTCAAGTTTTTATTTTGTAACCGTTAGTATCTAGGAGTAAGGAGAATTCCAACCGTGTAGGATTGGTAACCTTTTGTATAAATATAATTTCAAAAGACTTAAAGAGGGTTTTTTCCTGGCTGATGGTAATAGATAAATCTCTCCTTTTCGAGAATTAAGATAAGTGCAGACCAGAGACTCCATATCTCGTCAATCCTGAGTTATGTGTTCTTATGTTCTTTCATATTCCAACATCTTTATTCATATGTCTTTGATGAATGCCTAATCACAACTTAGTACAACATCTATTGTGGTTATATGTTTATTTAGTTATCTAACTGTTTGTAGATTTTCCTCTGTATTGGATATTAGCAAATAAAAGACTTGTGAGTTAGTTAGATTGCCACATTTTATGCTTCATTAAAGGTTTCACATCCATTTTTCTTCTTCTGTAGCAAAGTGAGATTCTTCTATGATTGATGCCTCACTTTATTTTAACAACTTTATGTTTTTCTCTCATCACATTCGTTATTTTCAAATTTGACTCAGATACAAAAAACGACCTCTGAATTGTTACACCATTAATTCAATTTTAGGAACTTTTCTCATAAAATTGAAAATAGAAAAAACAAACATAAAAAACAACAGATCTTTTAACTTTTCTCTTCTCCATGATTGTACTTGTTGCAAGAAAGCCTAATATTGAGCCCGGTCTCACAGATCAGACACACATTTCTTTAACCTTGTTTAATACCATCTTAGAGACCGCTAATACTTGGGTTGAACTTGAACGCTCATGGGAAGTTATTGAACATGACATAAGATTCGAGAACATTGGGAAGCTAGGCAAAGACAACTTAGGAATCAACCATAGATTATTTTTCCTAAAGAATTGATCTTCTTTTCATATTAAAAACTCTCTTTATTTTTTATAATGCCTTGACATTATACTTTGAAGCCTTAAGTATAAACTCAGTAACAACATCTTTCTGGCGCCATTTCCAGGGATCGAAGAAATGAAATTATTTTTCCCTGGGAAGAACGACATTGGTAAGTTTCTATCTTTGATAGTGAACACAAATTGAATACTTTATACGGATTTTTTCTTTCATTTGGTGACTCCACAACTAATAAACTAGCATTTAAGAGAAAACATACTAGAAAGAATCTATTGGCATGTTTTATAGGTAGTGTATGCTTGTCATTGATGGCAAGTACAAAAACAATGATGGCTTGAGTACATGAAGGATGTGCTAGGTGGGCTCCAGAAGTCTCTTGGGAAGATGATGCAAAGCAAGCTCAACAACATCAGGTATGCAGCAATGGATCTCATTGAGATTTCCTGATGAATGTCAGATCTGAGCCAGAGGTCCAACCGGCATTGGATCTAGGAGAACCTACATGCTCTTTAACGAGCAAGGTGACATGTGAAACACCGAAAAATCCAAAACAGGCACCTCAACGAAGACTCCATTTCGGAGTTTTGGTTATCGGGAGATGGAGAAGTCAAGAGTCGAGACTCTCCAACACAGGAGTCCCGAAGTCATGAAATGCGAAACCCCAAAATCGTGAAATATGCGCATCGCTTGAAGTTTTGGCTACTGGAGTTTCGGATACCGAGAGATAGAGATGTCAACGACTCTTGTCATCAGGAGTCCCGAAGTGCCGAAATGTGAAATCCCAACAATCCGAAACAGGTGCACCACTTGAAGTATTGAATACCGGGATTTAGGCTACTAGGAGATGGAGATGTCAGAGACTCTCATCAATAGGAGTCCCGAAATCACAAAATGCGAAATGGCGAAATGATCTGAGCCGTTGGTTCGAGGAGATCGTGGACCGTTGATCCGACTCCATTTCGAAGTATTCGATATCGGGATTTCGGATACTGGGAAATGGAAATGACAAAGACTCTCATCATGAGGAGTCCCGAAGTTGTGAAACCCAAAGTCGTGAAATGATAAAGAATCCATACAAGAGATTCGGATAACAGGTGTAGGAGGAGTCAAGAGTGAAGACTCTTCATCATAGGAGTCCCGAAATCACGAAACCTGAAGTCGTGAAATGTCATAGACTACATACCGGAGGTTCAAATACCAGGAGTTGGAGATGTCAAGGTATTTCACCATAGGAGTGCCGAAATGTCGAAACGCAAAATTGTGAAATGCAGTTTCGACTAAGGCTGTGGTCACAGCCGTTCATCACATCGACGGAAGATGGGGGAAGGAGTTAGTGAAAACAAGCTCGTTTTTGGAGTTTAGGGGGTCAGGAAATGGAGAGTACTAAAATTCTCCACCAAGATGATCCTGAAATGACGAAGAGCGGAATTCCGAAATGAACGCAAGATTTAGAGAAGTTAATCCAATGGTGTAGATGAAACTGAAGAAGATCGGAGGGCTACTGTAGCACTTCTTAGTGTAACTGCTAGAAACCACTGATGGTTTCTTCTAGAGGAATCGAAGAGACTTCTGTGTGATTTCCAAAGGAACTGAAGGGTCACAAGGAATCTTCTAGTAGGAGAAAAGACTGTTTTTGGAGGCTATTGATAGTTGGAAGAGCGGTGGAGCCGTTAACTGTGACAGAGAAGTTGAGGTCGAGGGGAACATAAGATGAATAATGTCAACTGCTAGTGATGCGAAGGAATTTGATCATGACACCCAGTGATGATGGACATATGGGCTTAACAAACAGATAAGTTGAAGAGTTTCCATGATGAACATGCAAAGCACTCGACATGTAGAGGATTCAAAACCATTGCATACAGAGGATGCACAAGATGCACAGGGTATATAAGAATGTGGAGAAAATAAGAGAGGGTTGTTGTTGTTGTGAGTGATGCATGGGTGAATAAGAAGGTGAAGTGCAACAACTGATATGGACAGAAGAGAAAAGGTGCATTGAATGGGAATTGTGCAGAGAGCACAACAGGCAGAAGAACAGAAAGTGCAATGGATGCATGCAGGAAGACAGTGAGGCAGACAGATCAACAAAACCTTGTAGAACAATGATGAGATTGGTAAGCTATTGTTTGAACATTATATCATTGTAATAAGTTTCAATAACACATATTAATAAATCAGGGCCGTAGGGAGGTGCTAGGGAGGAAAGGCGTCCTCAGAGGTTCAAGTGGGTGCTTGAACATAGGGAGTTGTAGCTTCCTTCTAGTTGGTGCTAGAGAAACTAGGGAGTTGTAGCTTCCTTCTAGCTGGTGCTAGAGAAACCAGGGAGTTGGTGCTTCCTTCTAGTTGGTGCTAGAGAAACCAAGGAGTTGGTGCTTCCTTCTAGTGGGTGCTAGAGAAAACAGAGAGTTGGTGCTCTTAGCAAGTTGCAACTTGCAAAAACAGAGGTTGTAGCCTCACAATGAGTTGGTGCTCATATGTATGATAATGTAAAGAATGTAAATAATACTTATCATATAAAGAAGAAGAGGTTTTTACCCTTTATGGGTTTCCTCGGGAAATATCTATCTATGTGTATCTCATATATGTGACTGATGCTGAATGTGCCATTGCTTATTTCCCTGCATTATTGTGATTATCATTGAGTGCCTTGTAAAGAAGTTAAAATGAGCATAATTGTTTAAGCACGGTGACAACTGATTCACCCCCCTCTTCTCAATTGTCCAACAATTGGTATCAGAGCCGGCCCCTTTTATCTAAGGGTAGATCCTAGAGCTTAAACATGTCAATCCATGAAGGAAATTCAACCAATAAGGCCCCTCTATTCAATGGAACAAACTTTGCCTTCTGGAAAGTTAGAATGAGAACCTACATAATGGCTTTAGGTGCAGATGTCTGGGATGTGGTAGACACTGGTTATGTAAAGCCAATTGTACTAGCTAATAAGGATGACAAGCTAGAATTTAGCTTCAACACTAAGGCTATGAATGTTATCTTGAGTGGGCTCACAGAAGCATAATTCGTAAAAGTTATGCACCTAGGAGCTGCCAAAGAAATGTGGGACAAACTCATTAGCAGTTATGAAGGTAATGAAAAGGTAAAGGACGCCAAGCTTCAAACCTATAGAATACAGTTTGAACAGCTGAAGATGAAGAAGATGAAACTGTTGGAAAATACTTTTTGAGAGTAGAATAAATGGTAAATGCAATGAAAGCACTTGGTGAAACAATTGAGGAACCTTCTTTAGTTCAGAAAATCTTGAGATCTCTCCCAGACAGGTTCAATCCGAAGGTCTCTGCTATAGAAGAACTAAATGATCTAAAAACCTTGGAGTTTGATCAACTTCTAGGAACATTGATTGCATATGAAATTAGAATAGTTAAAGATAAACCCACCTCCAGAGAAGCATCATTTAAGGCAGACAAGAATGAGGATTCTGAGCCCGATGAAATTGAAGAAAAATTTGTGAAGAGACTGAAGAAGGGATCAGGAAAATACAAAGGTGAACTTCCTTTCAAATCTTTCAACTGTGGTAGGATAGGTCATTTTGCAAATAAATATCCCCACAAAGGAAAGGATCATACATTTGATGATGAGGAGAAGTACAAACACAAAAATTTCTTTAAAGAGAATAACTTTAAGAAGAAAAGTCTTTGCGTAAACAATGGTGAGGATCCTTCAGATGAGGAACACAATGACTCATCTATTGAAGATAAACTAAATGACTTCATACTTATGGCCAAAGAGGATTATGATAATAACAACACAGGGAGTGATGTTAATGAAGAAGAAGTTGTGGTTGACATGGAAGGAGAACTGATCAGTGCATTGGAAGAGATTGATAGACTAAGAATCAAGAATAGAAAGCAAAGACAATTGTTGATACAGTTCAAGAAAGACAGTAAAGAACCCGATGAAGACCTTTTCCTACTAAAAATAGAATTAGAAGAGGCAAAGAAAATCGAAGACATTCTGAAACGATAGTTGTCAGAAAAGAAGGCAAGATGTGAAGCATTAGAACAAGAAGTAGTGAAAACTAGGAAAGAGATGGAGAAGTTTCAAGCCTTGTATAATCATAATCCTTCAAGTATCAAAGCCTCAAAGGGATTAGCCACCATTCTAAATCAAAAAATGAATCCAAAGCTAAGAATTGGTTTGGGTTATGAAGAGGGATCAAGTAGTGGCAAGCCAAGAAACGAAGAACCCATCAATTTTGTCAAATGTACAACCAATGACAACAACAAACCTACAGAAACAAAGGAAGACAATCAGCCGACTAGGACGAGTAAGGAAAAAGGTGCTAGGACTGAATCTGTAGAACAAAGAAATAGTGCACTCCTTGCTGAAAGACGTCATCAGCATGGAAGAAATCGATTTTCTCAAAGAAGACAACCATTTTCCAGGTACAAAGAATTTTTCTATGGCTATTGTTTCTACTGTTCTAACTTTGGTCACAAAGTTGTAAATTGTTCCTTAAGACTTACACATGAGAAATTAATATTTCAAAGGAATAAATACCTGCCACAACAGAGATTGATGCAGCCAAATAACAAACCTTCACATATTCCAAATTGCCAAATTAAGTCTAGGGACATGCAACTAAGGAGGTCAAGAAATAATCAACAGTCAATGAGTAGACAACGCTGCAACAATAATTTTGACCTATTGAACAATGAGATTGAATGATACATCTGTCATATCTATGGACATAAGTCTGTTGACTTTCGATTAAAGAACTATGAACTAGATTTGAATTCCCCTGCTGAAAATGTCAAGTTTTGGAAGAAGAAAGAAAGTGACAAGTGTGGATTAGTGTTGTCAGTTCAAAGAAAAATGAACCCTTGGTATATAGATAGTGGATTCTATAAACATATGACGGGAGACAAAGGTAAGTTTTTATCCCTAAGTGAAAGCAAATCAGGAAACATAACCTTTGGAAATGATGCTCCAGGTAAAATAAAGGGTAAAGGGATGGTGAGTTTAAGTAATGGAAAAGGAAAATCCCAAGATGTTCTACTTGTAGATGGGCTGAAACATAATCTGCTCAGTGTAAGTCAAATGTGTGATAGAGGATGTGAAGTGGTGTTCATGTCCAAGGACTGCAAGATAAAGTTTGTAAACTCAAGACAAGTGGTGGCCAAAGGCATAAGGACAGACAATAATGTATATGTGTTGAAAGAAAATAGAGAAGAATGTCATCTAAGCAAACATGATGAAAGATGGTTATGGCATATGAGACTTGGACATCTAAAATTTGACCACTTAATCAAAATCAGAAATCTCGAGGCAGTAAAAGACCTTCCGAGAATATCAAAGCCCCAAGATTCAATGTGTAAACCCTGCCAAGTAGGAAAGCTAAACAAGACACAGTTTAAGTCCAAGATCTTTACTTCAACAGAGAAACCACTCCAAGTAGTTCATATGGATTTATGTGGGCCATCAAGACAGGAAGGCACAGGGAAAGAAAACTACTTCATGTTGATTATTGATGATTACTCCAGACTTACTTGGGTTTCCTTTCTCAAATAAAAAGTTGAAGCATTTGATAAGTTTAAAATATTTAAGGCTTAAACTGAGACTCAAACAGACAAGAAGTTAAAGGCAGTAAGATTAGACCGAGGAGGAGAGTTTATGTCAAGTGACTTCAAGGAATTCTGTGATAAGCATGGGATCAAGAGAGAATACACAATCCTAAGAACTCCACAACAAAATGGAGTAGTTGAGAGGTAAAATAGAACAGTGCAGGAAATAGCCAGGTCAATGATGAATGAGAAGAACATTGGTCAAACCTACTGGGTAGAAGCAATACACACAACAATCCATGTTCTTAACAAAGCCCACCTCAGACCACAAAGTGACAAGAAACCTTATGAATTGTGGTTTGGGAGACCTGCTTCAATTAAACACTTCAAAGTCTTTGGGAGTAAATGCTACATAAAGAATAATGATGAGAATCTTGGCAAATATGATGACAGGGCTGATGAAGGTATCTTCTTGGGGTATGCAAAAAACAGTAAAGGATACAGATTCTATAATAAGAGGATGCATAAAATGGTTGACTGTATTGATGTAAAAGTTGACAAAGGAATACCAGCAAGAGAGATGTACAGTAATGAGTCTTCTATAGAAGACACAACTAAAGTTGAAGATGAACAGGTCCAAGAATCAGAAAATGAAGATTCTGAATCAAATGAAGACTCAAAAACTTAGACAGACTCAAATTAGTAGTCAACTTCAAATTCCTCCTCCAAAATTATTCAAAAGAATCATCCTGCAAGTCAGATAATTGGAGAAAAAGACAAAGGTGTACAAACCAGGAGAAAGCTAATCAAAACCACCAAACAATCTCATATAGCTTTCATATCCATGCTGGAACCCAAGAATTTCAATGAAGCCAACAAAGATGACCACTGGGTTAAAGCAATGAATGATGAACTTGATCAGATTGAGAAAAACAATACGTGGGAGATGGTTCATAGACTTGAAGGTAAAAACGTCATTGGCTCCAAATGGATCTTTAAGAATAACTTGAATGAGCAAGGACAAGTTGTCGGGAACAAAGCAAGGTTAGTCTATAAAGGATATGCTCAGATAGAAGGACTGGATTTTGATGAAACATTTGTGCCCGTAGCAAGATTAGAAGCTATCATAATGTTTCTTGCCTATGCTTTTCATAAAAGGCTTAAAGTCTATCAAATGGATGTCAAGTCAGCTTTTCTAAATGGAGATTTAAGTGAAGAAGTCTATATGGAACAACCAGAGGGTTTCAAACTGTCTGATAACCCTGACTTAGTATGCAAGCTGAAGAAAGATTTATATGGGTTAAAACAAGCCCCTCATGTCTGGTATCACAGACTGGATACATATCTCAAAGACAAAGGGTTCAAGAGAGGAACACCTGACAACAATCTGTATATTAAAACAGAGGATAATAATTTGCTCATCGTATTGGTCTATGTAGATGACATCATCTTCGGATGTAATAAGGATCCATTGGTACAATGTTTTTCTTCTGCCATGGAATCTGAGTTTGAAATGTCCATGATAGGAGAACTGTCATTTTTTCTTGGTCTGCAAATTACTCAAAGGTCTGAAGGGATGTTCATTTCTCAAGACACATATCTAAGAAAAATGCTAAAAAGATTTCAAATGGAAGACTCCAAACCTGTAGGTACACCTATGGTTACTGGATGCAAATTAAGCAAGGATGATGACTCACCTGATGTTGATCAAAGTTCATATAGATCAATGATAGGCAGCCTGCTATACATCACAACATCTCACCCAGACATAATGCATGTTGTAGGAATGGTAGGAATATTTCAGTCTGCACCTAAACAGAGTCATTTGCAAGCTATCAAAAGAATATTCAGGTATTTGAAAGAAACAATGAATTATGGTCTGTGGTATCCCAGAAATCAGAAGTTTCATTTAACTACTTATTCATATGCAGATTGGGCAAACTGTGTTGATGAGAGAAAAAGCACCAGTGGAGGAGAATTCTTCCTAGGTGACTCATTAGTAGCATGGCTTAGTAAAAATAAGGGTTCCATTTCTTTATCAACTACATAAGCAGAGTATATTTCTGCTGCTACCTGTTGCACTCAGGTATTATGGATGATTCATACACTTGCATACTTGGAAGTAAAATACGTTGCACCGATCCCAATTCATTGTGACAACACACATGCCATCAGTGTGTCTAAGAATCTAGTATTCCACTCCAAGACCAAGCATATACCCATAAAATACCATTTTATGAGAGAGCAGGTCACCAATTAGGTTGTTCAGGTTCAGTACATTCCAACGACAAAACAAATAGTAGACATCTTTACTAAACCCATAGCTAAGACCCCTTTTGAATATCTCTGACAGAAGCTGGGTGTCATCCCGCCTCACACCTAAGAGAGTCCATCCTATTAGGGAGAGTCTTGTATTGATTGCATATCTGACACCTCCTAAAAATATTGCAACATCTCAGGGGGAGCGTGTTTTATTTGACATTGATGTCAAAGGGGGAGAAAAGAATAGGCCTGGGTGCCTTTTGTTTCCATCAATGCCAAAGGGGGAGATTGTTGGCATGTTTTATAGGGAGTGTATGCTTGTCATTGATGGCAAGTACAGCAACGATGATGGCTTGAGTACAGGAAGGATGTGCTAGGTGGGCTCCAGAAGTCTCTTGGGAGGACAATGCAAAGAAAGCTCAACAAGATCAGCTATGCAGCGATGGATCTCATTGAGATTTCTCGATGAATGTTAGATCTGAGCCAGAGGTCCAACCGGCGTTGGATCTAGGAGAACCTACACGCTCTTTAACGAGAAAGGTGACATGCGAAACCCTGAAAAATCCAAAACAGACACCTCAACAAAGACTCCATTTCGGAGTTTCAGTTACCAGGAGATGGAGAAATCAAGAGTCGAGACTCTCCAACACAGGAGTCCCGAAGTCGCGAAATGCAAAAACCCAAAATCATGAAACAGGTGCATCGCTCGAAGTTTCGGCTACCAGTGTTGGACACACCTACCACACTTAGAGGGGGGGTGAATGAGTGTGGGGCTCTTTTTCCCAAAACTTCCCTCTTGCACAAAAAATCATCAATTAGAATTCAACATTTATTCATTACCCATTGTTGTCATTTATAACCAGTTAGACGTGAGCACATATCAGCAACATATATCAACAATATATCATCAACAAGTCATCACCACAATGAACACAAAGAACACAAGATGTATGTACAATTTTCTTTTTATTACGGACTACAATCCTTGGGGTTTATCAGCAACAACTGAATAGAGTACAACTCTACAAGAGCACTAACTCTATATGCAAGACTCAACTTGCATTCTCAGCACCAACTGAGATGATGCAACAATCCTCAACATATATCAATCTGTACCATAAACAAGAGCATCAACCATGCACCAACCTGTGCCAAACAACCTGTAATCAACCTGTACCATAAAAAAGTGCATCCAACCATGTACCAAGTATATACCAATCATGTGTCA
>ML779862.1:448831-468380 GCA_009831015.1 Picea engelmannii
TAGAAAGAAATCTGAGGTATTTGATAAATTTAAAGAGTTTAAGGCTCTGGTAGAAAATCAGACAGAGAAGAAAATAAAGGTATTGAGAACAGATAATGGTGGAGAATTCTGTGGAAATGAATTCGAAGAATTCTATAAGAAGTATGGTATGGAAAGGAAAAATAATACTCCATACACTCCTTATCAGAATGGATTTGCAGAAAGGATGAACAAGACACTGATGGAAAAAGAAAGGAGCATGCTCAGTAGTGTCAGGTTAGGACAAGAATTCTGGGCAGAGACAGTGGGTACAACATGTTACCTGGTCAATCAATCACCTTCATCAACGTTGGATGATAAAACTCCACACGAGGTATGGTCTGGAAAGAAACCCTCTCTTCAACATCTTAGAGTGTTTGGTTGTGATGCTTATGTACATGTCCCAAAGGAAAATAGAAGTAAGATGGATAAAAAAGGCTGAAACATGTATCTTTATTGGTTATAAAGATGGTGTGAAAGGTTATAAGCTTTGGAACCCAGAAACCAAGAAAATTGTTTACAGTTGAGATGCTATTTTTAGAGAGGTAAAAGATGTGTCCAAACATAAATTCCTACCAACACAAGACGAACCTGAGAAAATAGAGCTTGAGTTGGATGATGCAAAATATGAATCATCTGAAGAAGAGGAAGCATAAGAAGAATAAGAAGAACCTCATACCCCAGTATTGAGGAGATCAGTGAGAGATAGAAGGAAACTAGAATTGTATAGTCCACCAGCTTTTCATTCCAATTTTTCTTTATCTATTACTAATGATGATCCCAGAATTGTCAGGGAAGCAGTGAATTCAGAGGATAGTAAACTCTGGAAGAAGGCCATGGTTGAAGAAATGGATGCCTTGGATAAGAATGAGGCATGGGATATAGTTGAGTTTCCAATGGGAAGAAAATCTGTTGGTAGCAAACGGTTGTTTAAGAAGAAGTTTAATGCAAAAGGTAAAGTGGAGAAATACAAAGCTTGGTTAGTAGCAAAAGGTTATTCCCAGGTAGAGGGAATTGAATTTGGTGAGATTCTTTCTCCTGTTGCTAACTTAACTTATATTAGATTTATTTTATCTATTGTTGATTCTTTTGATCTTGAAGTGGAACAGATGGATGTGAAGACAACATTCCTACATGGGGATCTGGAAGAAGAAATCTACATGAAGCAGCCAGAAGGATTTGTAGTGAAGGGAAAGAAAGAGTTGGTCTGTAAGATAAAGAAGTCACTATATGGTCTGAAGTAATCACCTAGGATGTGGTACCAAAAGTTTGAAACATACATCCTTGGATTGGGATTTGTAAGAAGCAGGGCTGATCACTGTGTATATTCCAAGAAGGTTGGCAATCACTTCATTTATGTAGTGTTGTATGTTGATGACATGTTGTTGGTAGGAAATAACATAGATGTTATCAAGGAGGTGAAATCACATCTATCCTCCAAATTTGACATGAAGGATCTCGATGCTACTAACTTCATTCTTAGAATGGAGATTAAAAGAGATCGTGCAAACAGGAAACTCTGGTTGAATCAGAGAAAATATGTTGAGATGATATTGTAGAGGTTTAATATGCATGGAAGTAAACCGGTCAAGGTTCCTATTCTTATAGGTGTAAAGTTATTTGCAGATCAGTGCCCCAAGACACATGAAGAAGAAGAGGACATGTCCCATGTTTTGTATGCTAGTGCAGTTGGCAATTTGATGTATGCAATGGTTTGTACTAGACCGTACATTGCACATGAAGTGGGAGTTTTGAGCTTGTATATGTCAAAACCAGGGAAGGAGAATTGGACAATAGTAAAGAGGGTCTTCAGGTATCTTCGTGGAACTACCAGTTATGGATTGTGCTACCAAGGAAGACTAGGATTGGATAGAGTGTTGGACATACATGGATTTGTTGATGCAGATTGGGATGGAGATTTGGATCTCAAAATATATACAAGTGGTTATGTGTTTAACCTATTTGGAGGAGAAGTCAGTTGGATGAGAAAAAGACAGGCTGTAATGGCACTCTCAACTACAAAAGTTGAATACATGGCAACCACTCATGCAAGCAAGGAATAAATATGGTTACAAAGATTGTGTTCAGGTATTAGGTTGGTACAACAAGGAATGAGATTAGATTGTGACAATCAAAGTGCAATATTCCTGTCAAAGAACCCAGCTTACCATTCAAAGAAAAAGCATATTGATGTACAATATCACTTTGTGAGAGACATGGTTGAGGAAAAGAAGGTGTTGCTGGAAAAGGTTGACACATTGAAGAATGTTGCATATTCATTGACAAAGTCTGTGAGCACAGAAAAGTTCTCCTGGTGTAGAGTAACAATGGGCATTTCTGCCCTAGATTGTTGACTATATAATCCCCTGGACCCCTGGATGCAAAGAAAACAACAAGCGAGAGAATGTTGGGTATGTGTTATATTCTTTGCATGTGTGTGTGTGGGTGTGTCAGATATGACAATTGCGTCTGACGATCCCTCGTACTAGTGACTTGTTTGTGCCATGTGCATCGGGCGCTTTCCTAGGGGGGGGCAGGTATGCCCCCCCGGGTTATGCGCGGCGTTCAGGGCAACGCCCTAGAATTTTTTTTTGGGCGGCTTTTGCTATTTTTAGCGGTTTACTAAAAATAATAATGGTTTTAGGGATTAGGGTTTTGGTATCTACAGAATACCTAAAAACATTGTATATATTGTATAGTGAATGGTGAAATTCGATATAATGAATATAAGAAAGGTTTTCCCAGTTGAGGGTTTCCAGTATAAATCTTTGTGTACTATGTGAATGAGTCATTGATTAAATTCTATTTTGCTTAAGAATCTATATGCATTGATTTACTTCATAGGTTTAAAACTTACAAAAATTTGGTTTGTCTTTAAATCCCAAGAAGTCTCATTTCGCAATGCAGGAAGGTAAACTTTTGGGCCATATAGTATCGTGAGATGGAATTTAAATAGACCTGAAAAGAGTTGAAGCTATAGATACTATCAATATTCCTAGAAATATAAAATAAATTCAATCATTTTTAGGAAAAAATAATTTCTTAAGAAGATTGATCCCAAACTTTGTTGAAATTGTAAAATTGATTACATATATGCTTAAGAAGGACAACGAGGTAAAGTGGAAAATTGAATCCAAAGTGTCATTCCAATGTATCAAAAAGGTTATAGGTGAAGCACCAGTACTGTCGAGCCTAGATTATATGAAATAATTCCTGATTTTTTCGTTCGCCTCTAAGCACACTATCACAGCCGTACTGTTACAAAAAAATGATGAAGGTTTCGAGCAACCAATCACATTTTTCAGCAAAAGTCTCAGAGATGTTGAACTCCAATATGATATATTGGAAACCAAGCTTATGCAATGGTGAAATCCCTCAAATCTTTCAGAACTTATGTGTTACACTCTAAAATCATAGCATATGTACCCACTAGTTCTATTAAAGATATATTGGTGCAACCTGATAGTGATGGAAGGAGGGGTCGATGACTTGCTAAAATCCAGGAGTTTGACTTGGAAGTAAAATTGACCAAACTTATTAAAGGTCAGGGCTTAGCTAAACTACTAGATGAATCAAATTTTAAAGCACTCAGAATAAGTCATCTGCAAGAACATGAGGGATTTTTAGATATAAATGAATTTGATGTTACTATACCTGCAACCGAAATTTAAGAGAAATTCTCTTCTTCATCTTGGTATAGTGACATTGTTTCCTATCTTTTGAATCTTCAATGCCCCAACAACCTAAATCCATCTAAATCTAGAACTCTGAAGTTATATGCAGTAAAATATTGCATTGTAGATGGTCAACTATACTGGAAAGATCCTCTGGGTTTCTTATTGAGCTGTTTAGTAGAATCTGAGACACAAGAAGTTATAAATGAATTTCACGAAGGAGTGTGTGGAGGACATCATGCATGGAGAGAAGCGGCCTAAAAAATCCTGAGAGCCATATATTATTGGTCGAAACTATTCAATGATATGAACGCTAAAGTCATATCTTGCAACCCCTGTCAATTGTTCGCAGGCAAACAAAATATTCTTGCACTACCTCTGGTTCCAGTTAAGGTTGAAGCTCCGTTTCAACAACGGGGCCTTAATTTATTTGGAGAAATAAATCCACATTCTAGTGCTAAACATAAGTGGATTTTGATGACCATGAATTATTTTACCAAATGGATATAAGGCATCCCTATGTGAAACGCAACAGATGAAATGGTAATTAGTTTTTTGGAAGAGAACATTATATCAAGATTTGGATGTCCTTGGAAAATAGTTATTGATAATGCTCAAGCATTCAAATCCATGGCCATGATAAGTTTCTGTCAAAAGTACAACATTGTGCTAGGACATTCTACATCTTACTATCCATAGGGCAACGGATTAGCCAAGTCATCAAACAAGAGCTTGATAACCATAATTAAAAAGGTGTTAAATAAGAAAGCATGGCATGTACATTTGAAATACGATTTATGGGCTAACATAATAGGCACAAAGAGGTCCATCAGAATGTCTATGTTCCAAATGGTGTATGGTACTGACATTGTTTTACCCATAAATCTTGTGTTGCCTATAATGAAACTCTGGCAAGACTCTAAAGAAGAACCAAATGACATCACCAGAAGAATAAATTAAATGATTGAAGTTCAAAAAAATAGGGTTGAAGTAGATGAGAAACTACAGAAGTATCAGGATAACATGAAAGCCTTTTTTGACCAATAAGCTAAATATAGGGAATTTCTCCCTGGTGATTTGGTTCGAAAGTGGGAATCCATTAAAGAAGATGCAGGAAAGCACGGTAAGTTTGACAAGATCTGGTGTGGACTGTATAAAATTTCAGCTTCTGAAGGAAAGAATGTGTTTTTGTTAGAAAATCTTGATGGAAAGATCCTTAACGCCCCTATCAATGGGCATTACCTCAAACATTTCATGCAGTAATACAGTTCCAAACTCTCATTGTACATACCGGTTTGGTTTTCACTTTTTATTATAATTTTCGTCCTTTGGTAGGTTTTTATTTTCATTGTAAATAGAAACAGGTTAGTTGATTTCACTGACTAATAATAAAATTATATATATATATATATATATATATATATATATATAATATGCAACACGAAGCTTTCCAATCAACAAATAATTCCTGACATTTTTCATGATCCATCTCATTGCAGGATACGGGCTGATAACAGGGTGATAATCTCTAGCAGGAATTAGTACTCGCATTGAATCTCTCTCAAAACAAGTGATAAACTAACAATTTGCTTAACAGAAAATATAGAAAAATTCTGAGGTATGAACTTTCATCTTGTTAACCCAAGTCAAAATTTTCAAAAAGATATTAGTGAAATTGTCAGAAGTTTCATTTAAGTTAATATTGTAACCTAATAAAAAAAAAAGTTTAATTTCTTCGAAGAAGAAAAAGAGCTTCACTTTGACTCTGAAATCTTAAGAACACATTTTTGACTTGAGAATAGGCAAGAATTCTAATGATATTCCTAAATTTAACTGAAATACAAAGTATGTTTGAGTTAAGCCTAATTTCTTTAATCCTTTTACCAGAATTAAACTGATTAAATTCGCTCAAGGAAAGTCCCTGGAAAATAAATATTCCCCATGAAAACTTCCTTGTAAGCGAAGATGTTTTGATATTCAGAAGAGGATTAGTTCAGAGTAATCAAAGTGAGTTAACAAACCTCTATTGCTAAAATATAAATGGATATCATCCCTGGTATATTTTACTATGTACAAATTGGTTGCCCTCACTTCATGTTTGATTAAATATAAGACAGATGGTGAAAGGAAATTCATAAAATGATTAACCTTATCTGAACATTTAAATGCAAAGTTATTAATTGAAGTGATGAAAGGAAATTCATAAAATTATTGCTCCCATCTAGTCTAAACATAGATGATTAAAGGAAAATCATAAAATGATTGCCCTCATCTCAACATTTAAATGCAAAGTTATTAATTGAAGTGATGAAAGGAAATTCAATATGGGAATTAGATAACTTCAACGGGGTACTGAACAGGCTCGCTGGCAGTGAAGAAATGTCAATGATATCTATAAGGCTGTTATACATGTGTTATAATGTACTCTGACAACTATTTCCTTTTTCAGGCTAGATCTACATTCTAAGCTAACATGAGACTCCCTGTTTAAAACATTAAAATCAATTTGCCTTTATGCGAATGTAATCGAACAAAGTCTGATAGATTGATTAAGGTTGTTTTGATTATCTCAAGCAATTCTAAAATCAATTTAAGAGAAGGAAGTAATTAAGTCCTAAATTCAATATTGATGAACAATTAAGTTTTGAATGTTTTTGGAGGTATGGATGAAGTCCTAAGTCCTTTGTGTTTTCTTTTATAATGTGTTTCAAGGAACTGCAATAATGACTCCATTTACCCAAGAAAGGCACTCAATCTACTTGTTCTTCTCGTCCCGCAAGGAGATGAGATCCCTAGATGGAGCCTATGTTGAAACATATATATTTTTCTAAACTTTAGACTAAAACAAGTTTCATTTATGTTTAAATAAAAACAAGAACAAGAACGCACTGGACACCACCGTCGAATGAAGCCTTCTGATTAATCCAATGGTCTAAAAGATTTTTAAATATTGGAGCCACCCTTTGTTTAAAAATTCAAAACATTAAGACAGCTTCCAAAGTATCGGGTTTCGGGGTTTCGCGATATAAGCAGTTTGACATACAATGAACTCCGAAATCCCGATATGCGAAGTCGCGAAAGTTAGTTTAAAAATTAAACTGAGTTAATTAAAACGATTAATAATGTTTAATGGTAATTAAAAATTATCGTAATTTCATGTTTCGGAAATCCCGCCTCAAACGACAACTTAAAATCCCGATATACAAAGTCACGAAATCCTTATTTAATTGCGATTAATTAAAAAAAGTTAAGCATAATTAATATAATTTTAACCAGTCGCATTTTTGGGAATCGGGGAATTATCACTCATCACGCCCAAAAAACCCCAAAGAATGAAGTCCTGAAAACATCAAGTTCTTAAGCATGTTTAATTTAACCTCCAACCAAAAAATTAATGATATAAATTGATTTTTCACACATTCGCGTTTCAGGATATTTCAATGTTGTTACATCCAAAACTCTCGGTCGCGAATCGCCAAAATTTGGTAATATTTATTATGGATCAACATAAATATTTTATAGCGTAAGGAACATATCTCCAATTGTACTCTCCTCATTAAAACAAATAAATTCATTGTCCATAGAAGCGCGCTCGAATTAAGGAAGACTGAGGGTGAATAAAAGTTTTTATTTCAAATTTTATTCTCACTTTCAGCAAAGTAGTAAGTTTTACTCAAGAAAATATTACGCCTTCTCCTCTGTAAAAAGTATT
Organism: Picea engelmannii; assembly: GCA_009831015.1. Classification (NCBI taxonomy): domain Eukaryota; kingdom Viridiplantae; phylum Streptophyta; class Pinopsida; order Pinales; family Pinaceae; genus Picea; species Picea engelmannii. The sequence continues at coordinate 456,236 of ML779862.1, forward strand.
CACTTTTTATCACAAGCATCATAACACCCAGGAAAACTTTGAAGAAGAGTGATGAGGCCGGTGAAGGCTCAAATCCAAACTCGGAAGTTCTGTCTGATACCACACCACATGTTGTAGATTCAATCAGGTCCTGGATGTAGATTTTCGAAATCTTGGAGCACAAAGTCATAAATTTCCCAGATGATTCTAGAGATGAAAAGACTGATAAGCTCTGAACTAAATTCAAATTTATAGCAGAGGCTAAACTTCATAAAATAGCTACACGATCGAAGCTCATGCCATACAATGACATGATAAACTGGGCTCTGGAGAACACCGATGTGCAGACCAGGAGCATCATAAATCATCAAAATACCGTTGTCGGCTCCTTTAGGCCATAACACATTCAAGTAATGTACAATCTGTCCCCTGTTTCTAAATATATTTATAATGCAGCATTCGTGGAATATTTTCAACAAAAGGAATGTGCAGAATTTGACCGAACCTACCCAAATATAGTAAAAATATGGTGGGGAATTCCAACGAAATTCAGAGTTGATTCTCATGGTGTTTATGCCACCGCATCATTAAATGAATTTATGGTCTATATATCCATGATGTTATGTATACTATTTGGAAGGAAAATCCCTGCTCATTTCCCGGTGGAATGGGTATCAATCATGCATGAGGTAGCCGAGGGTTTCACTTTCGATTGGGCTAAGATTCTGTCAGATAACCTAACCAAAGAAATTGTTGAGTACCAAACCAAGAAGTCAAATGGACAACCTGCAAATTTTTATATGTCTATGTATCTCATGGATGGCATCTGTTACATAACTCCATTTCCATTGAGAATTGGAACTGGAACCCAACCTGCACAAAGCCTATCCATTTTTATCATTCTAAATTATGGGAAGAAAAGGTAAAATATTTCTTTTATGAAATCTGTCATGATGTAGTGATTCCTATGCATCAAACATTATATGGTTATCCACCCCCTCAGATTTCAAAGAAAATTATGGAAAACCTTAAAACAGTTGCAGATTGGTTTATTGAAGAGAATTTCTCTTATATCAGAGTTTTCAGATGCTCAGTTCCCCTTCATGTTCTCCCAAAGTTTCTACCTGACAGACTGGTGTGTAGAGAAGTGGGTTACCAAATGATAATAGGAGGCATCGACAAAGAGCTAAAAGCAACTCAGAAGAAATTATGGCCAACTTTTCCTCTACAGGTTGGAAGGTTTTCACTGCTGAATTTTGGCCATTCCAAGTTATAAGATGCAACTTTAGAGGATGTTAAACTGGTGGACATCGAGTTCAAAACGCATGATCCATATCAAATTGTGGGAAATCACCTAGCTCAATGCAATATGAAAACATATGAGCATGAAGACTCCCCCTGTGATGACATATTCAAAGGAATCAGAGCTTATGAGGAGGTACTAGATAGATTCAAAGTGTTACCTCCTGACCTATAGGACAAATTTTTCACTTTCCAAAAACACAGACGAAGTGGGTTGCCTAAGATACTACAAGGAGAATCGATAATCACTCCTCCAGAACAAGGAATTATACCTCCAGGTTTTGAACCAAAGTCATCTAGTAAACAAACTACTGAGGAAACCCCAAAGAATCCTGAAGTGTATTCACAAGGATTAGAAACTTCACAGGTAGAACATCCAGAGTCTGAAATAGAGTTTAAATCCGAGACACTTCTAAAACAGAATCAAATGATACTCTCTTTATCGTCAACTACTCCTGTTGATACCTCCAGAAAAACATAAGGAACACAATTCACAGAGTTAGTTAGTCCTATTACAACATTAACCCCCTTACAGTCAAGTTTTGGGACTCCTAGTCTCGAAGTTATATACGTAAGTGATCTTACCATGATCCCTATTGAAGAGATACCTCCCTTCGAATTCTTTTTCAGTAAGAAGAGGAAAGTTGTGGTGAAACAAGAAATGCACCTGAAAGAAGGTACAATGGTCAAAAAGCACAGAGTATTATTAGATGGGAAAAATATTGAAGATGAAGATTTTGCTACAGAGGTGGCAGGCTCTTTGGGAGATTTTGCAATGGCCAACTTATTCGCTTTTGATAATATGAAAGAAAGGTTGAGGAAGAGGAATCAGATGACAAGTCATCTCCGAGATCAAATAAGGAATATGTAGATTAATATCAAAAGTGAGGTTAGCAAAGGACTCGAATAGGCTAGAGCCAAAGACAGACAAGAAATTCAACAACTTAAATCTGATATTGAAGAGATACACAAGATTTCTCAAGCAAGTCAAGGGTAGGTCATTCAGTAAGAAGAGTTAGTAAGGAAGCTACAAGCTAAATTAAGTTCTACTGAAAGAAAGTTTGTAAATATAACAATGTTTCAAGCTCAGGCACTGGAGATGCAACATAAACTGGAAGCAACACATGTTTTCTAAAGTAGAGATCATCCAAAATTATTTTCGGGAAGTAAATCAATCATTAGAGAATATTGATTTCAGAGAAAGAGAGGCTACTACAGCCCAAATCACTTTCCAAAAAGCAGTCATGTCATCTTCTAAGGAAGAAATATCTGTAACTCCTAGAACTCCCAGATTGACTGTTGAAGAGAAAATCATAGGCGACATAATATTAAATACATGGGAGGCCAATATATCCGAGAGTAAAGGAGCGACCAAGGAAATAAAAGAGGATTGTGAAGAAATGTTTTATTTACTTAACAAATAATCACTATCCCTCGGGAATGATGATTGTTTTGAAGTACTAGGATAGATTAACATTGTAAAACATCAACTAGACATCAAAGAAGGCCTAGAGACAACTCAGGACAAAATTTCACAACTAAATCAAGTTGACATTGCTCAAATAGATAGATGGCTAGTGAATCCAAATCTATAGTTACAGTTAATAATTTCTGAAGATAAAAGGATTGAAGATAGGTTGTCGCAATTACAGAGAAAGTTGTATATTTTTTAGGCAAACGATGTGACAGAGCCTTCAAGAATATTAGTACAATTTCTAAGCAGGTGCGTCAAGTGGTTCGAGCTAGGTGAAGGAAGTACTTCAAAGAATCAATGAAGTAACATATGCATACATGTTGTGCCGATATGAGAGAGAGAGATAGAAAGTAACCAAGTGAAATGGTTCAAGTTTTTATTTTGTAACTGTTAGTATCTAGGAGTAAGGAGAATTCCAACCGTCTAGGGTTCGTAACCTTTTGTATAAATATAATTTCAAAAGACTTAAAGAGGACTTTTTCCTGGCCGATGGTAATAGAGAAATCTCTTCTTTTCGAGAATTAAGACAAGTGTAGACCAGAGACTCCATATTTCATCAATCCTGAGTTATGTGTTCTTTCATATTCCAGCATCTTTATTCATATGTCTTTGATGAATGCCTAATTGCAACTTAGTACAACATCTACTATGGTTATATGCCTATTTAGTTATCTAACTGTTTGCAAAATTTCCTCTGTATTGGCTATTAGCAAATACAAGACCTGTGAGTTAGTAAGATTGCCACATTTTATGCTTCATTAAAGGTTTCACATCCATTTTTCTTCTTTTGTAGCAGAGTGAGATTATTCTGTGATTTATGCCTCACTTTGTTTTAACAGCTTTATGTTTTTTCTCTCATCACATTCATTATTTTCAAATTTGAATCAGATACGAAAAATGGCCTCTGAATTGTTATACCATTAATTCAATTTTAGGAACTTTTCTCACATAATTGAAAATAGAAAAAGAAAAGATAAAAAACAATAGATATTTTAACTTTTCTCTGCTCCATGACTGTACCTATTGCAAGATAGCCTAATATTGAGCCTGGTCTGATAGATCAGACCAACATTTCTTTAACCTTGTTTAATACCATCTTAGAGACCGCTAATACCCAGATTGAACTTGAATTCTCATAGGCAGTGATTGAACAGGACATAAGCGTCCGAGAATGTTTGGAAGCTAGGCAAAGACAACTTAGGAATCAACCATAGCTTCTTTTTCCTAAAGAATTGATCTTCTTTTCATATTAAAAACAATATTTATTTTTTTTGGATGCCTTGACATTATACTTTGAAGCCTTAAGTATAAACTCAGGAACAACATAGGATACTACATGAATTTCATAAGAGGATGTGCACAAATTACTGTGCTAATGGAGAATTTGTTGAAGAAGGACACTAAGTATCAGTCGAACGAGGAATGTTAATAAAGTTTGTATATTTTGAAGCAAAAGATGGTTATTGCACAGATTTTAGTATTTCTAGATTGGGCAAAAGAATTTCATGTACATGTGGATGCATATGGAATAGCACTAGGAGTAGTAATAACCCAACCAGGAGAAGGTGATATAGATCACCCTATTACATTTTCAAGAAGAAATTTATCAGATTCATATCATAACTATAATATTACAGAAAGAGAAGGATTAGCTATGGTGTATGTGTTGGTTGTGGAGCCTGATTATCTTCTTGATTCAAAGGTATTTTTTTTCTGTTGTGTTTATACCCCATGAAGACTTTAAACCCCATAAGAATGTACACTCATCCACGTGGGGGAGTGTAGGGGGGCGTTACCCCTGGAGGGGGTTCAGGGGATAGCTTTCCTCAATGGGGGTTCAGGGGCAAATCCCTCGAAGAAAAAATTGCCTTGTAAATGTATATTGTAATTTGATTGTAAATCTGGACCGTTCATTATAAGGTCACAGATCCGACAGTAGAAGTTATGTTAGGGTTTTTTTCCCTAGAAGGAAACCCTCTTTTATGAGGGAAATGTATTGCGCCTATGCATCATTGTGAATATTTTATTCTGAGAGAGGAGACTATGAGAGAAAGAAGATGAAGTTACAACAGGTGTGTTGTAGGTTGTATCCCTTCATTTGTTGGATAATAATAAAGCAAGGACCTGGAAATTTCTCTAGTGGACGTAGCCCACACTGGGTGAACCATGTATATCTGTGTCTCTATTATATTGTGTATCTTTTGTGTTTTATTTCCTCATTTGTTTTATTTAATTTCTCCGTGATCATGTTTTTCTAAAAACTGGTATCTGAGTGAAAGGTAACTTGAAGTAAAAGAGGGTTCCTGGTTCGAGTGGGAGCAATGGTAGAAGATGGAAAGTTTAGGGTCGAGAAATTTAATGGCCAAAACTACCATTTATGGAAGATGTAGATGGAAGATTATTTATATCAGAAAAATCTATTCCTACCATTGGGAAGAATAGAAAAGAAGCCGATGACTATGAAGGATGAAGAATGGGAGATTCTTGACAGAAAGGCTCTAGGAACGATACGACTAATCCTAGCAGTGTCGGTGGCTAGGATCTAATGGATGTGTTGGATAAACTGTATGAAAAACCCTCAAAGTATAATAAGGTATTTATAATGAAGATATTATTTAATATGAAAATGTCAGACGATGGGTCTGTTGATGATCATTTAAATGAATTTAATATGGTTACTAATCAACTAAGTTTTGTAAAAGTGGACTTTGATGATGAGGTTAGAGCTCTTCTAATCTTATGCTCATTTCCAAAAAGTTGGAATGGCTTGGTCATGGTTGTAAGTAACTTTGTCTCTGGTTCAAATACTTTAAAATTTGATGATGTTGTTGGTGCTATCCTTAGTGAGGAAATGCGACAGAAAAGCACATGTGAGACATCAAGTAATTTGTTGAAATTGGAGAACAGGGGAAGACAAAAGGATAGAGGAAAGGGCTCAGTGAACCGCGAGAATTGTAGGAAGGGCGAATCCAAATCTAGACTTTGAAAGATAGAGTGTTGGAATTGTGGGAAGAAAGGACATCTGAAGAAAGACTGTAGAGCTCCAAAGAAACAAAGATATGGATAGCAGGAGAAAACTAAGGAAGCAAATGTAACAGGTGATGTGTTACAAGATGCTTTGATTCTTTCTGTAGATAATATTTCTGATTCTTGGGTGGTATATTCAGGGGTTTGATTTCATGCCACACCCTATAGGAAACAGTTTCTAGATTATGTTCAAGGTGATTTTGGACAGGTTCAATTGGGTGATGATGCACCATGCAAAATTGTTGGAATGGGAAAGGTAAAAATAAAGCAAATCAATGGAAACCAATGGTTGTTGAAAGAGGTAAGGCATGTTCCAGATATAAGGAAAAGTTTAATTTCAATAGGGTAGTTGGAAAGTGAAGGTTGTATATCCATATTTATAGATAATGTGTGGAAGGTCACCAAAGGATCATTGGTGATAGAAAAATGAGAGAAGGTAGGTACATTGTATTTATGTAGTAGAAATACTGACTCTTATATCTCTTTAGCTTCTACAAGAGTGGATACAAAACTATGGAATCATAGGCTTGGACACATGAGTGAGAAGGGGATGAAAATACTTCACAAAATAAATTTGTTTCCAAATCAAAAACAAATTGATTTGGACTTCTATGAGCATTTTGTTTATGAAAAATAGAAGAGAGTCGGATTTCTTAGAGTCGGAAAAGAAAAGAAGAGTGAAAGGTTAGAGCGTGTGCATATAGATGTATGGGGACCAACTCCAGTATCATATCTTGGTGGCTCTAATTATTATGTTACTTTTATTGATGATGCAACTAGAAAAACTTGGGTTTATTGCATTCGACAAAAATATGACGTTTTTGATACTTTTAAGAAATGGAAAGCTTTGCTTGAGAATGAGACAAGAAAAAGGTTGAAGTGTCTCAGATAATATAATGGAGGTGAATATTGTAGCAAGGAGTTTGATTATTACTGTTCATACCATGGGATTCGTAGAGAAAATACAGTTCCAAGAATACCACAAGAAAATGGTGTGTCAGAAAGGACGAACATGACAATCATGGAGCGTGAAAAGAGTATGAGATTGCATGTTGGTTTTCCCTTACAGTTCTGGGAAGATGATGTAGATATTGTTGTTTAATTAATAAACAGAGAACCTTCAATCTTTTTGGATGGTATAATTCCATAGGAGGCATGGACAGGTAAAAAGGTAAACTATTCTTTTTTGAATACTTTTGGATGTGAAGCATTTGTCCATGTTGATAAAGAAAATAGAACAAAGCTTGAGGCAAAATCCAAGAAGTGTACCTTTATTGGATACGGTGTTAATGATTTTGGTTATCTCTTATGGGATTATGAAAATAACAAATAATTGGGAGTAGAGATGTCATATTCAATGAGAAGGTCATGTACAAAGATTAGTTTTAGGGAAAGAAATAGGAAAAAGAAAAAACCAGAATACACAGTGCTTGATGAGATCACTGAAAAACAAATTCCAAAGGAACCAAAAAATCAAAATGTACAACAACATGAGAAAAAGGTACCTCAAACTCATGCAAGTGTTGTTAGAATATCTACCAGGTTAAGTAGACCCCCTGAACGATACTCTCCTTCATTGTATTATTTATTGTTGACTAATTCTGGCGAACCAGAATTTTATGAAGAGGCAATGTAGGTAGACACCAAAAAGAAGTGGGAGAAAGGCATGAAAGAGGAAATGGATTCCTTGGTAAATAAATAGACTTGGGACTTGTTTCAGTTGCCTGCAGGAAAAAGAGCATTGCAGAATAAATGGGTTTACAAGTTGAAAGAAGAAGATGGAGGAAAATGGCTGTACAAGGCTAGACTTGTTGTAAAGGGGTTTGCACAAAAGAAAGGTATAGATTTTGATGAAATATTTTCTCTTGTTGTTAAAATGACTTCAATTAGGACTATTTTGAGTCTTATGGTAGTAAAATATTTTCATCTTGAACAATTAGATGTAAAACCAACTTTTCTCCATGGGGATTTGGAGGAATATATTTATATGCCGCAGCCGTAGGGGTATGAGGTCAAAGGGAAGGATAATTTGGTATGCAGGTTGAAGAAGAGATTTTATGGCCTAAAGAAAGATCCAAGGAAATGGTATTTGAAGTTTCACAGGTTTATGACAGAACATGGTTATAGTAGATGTCATTCTGATCACTGTGTTTATTTTAAAAAGCTAGAAAATGGAAGCTATATTATCTTGTTATTGTATGTAGATGACATGCTTGTTGCAGGCTCTAATATGAAGGATATAAATGTGCTCAAGAAGAAATTAGCTAATTCATTTGCGATTAAGGATTTGGGTGCTGCAAAGAAAATCCTTGGTATGAGAATAACAAGAGATGAGAAAAATTGCAAATTGACATTGTCTCAGGGTGGGTACATAGAGAAGGTGTTGGAGAGGTTTATAATGCAGAATGAAAAACCAGTTAGTACACCTTTGGCCAGCCATTTCAAATTAACTAAGGAAATGTGTCCCAAGACATAGGAGGATATAGATTACATGTCCAAGGTCCCTTATTCATCAGTAGTTGGCAGCTTGATGTATGTGATCATTTGCACAAGACCAGATATTGCACATGCAATGGGAGTTGTGAGCAAGTATATGAACAATCCAGGTAAAGAACATTGGAAGGTAGTAATGTGGATTCTAAAGTATTTCAGAGGTAATTCTACTCATGCATTATATTTTGGAGGTTCAGACGCTTTTCTACAGGGATATGTTGATTCAGATATGGCAGGTGATAAAGATAACAGGAGGAGCACCACAGGGTATGTTTTTACTATAGGTGGAACAAAAGTAATTTGGACTTTGAAACTGCAAAAGGTTGTTTCACTTTCAACAATAGAAGCAGAGTATGCTTCTTCTAAAGAGGCTAGTAAAGAAATGATTTGGTTACAGAGGTTTATGGAGCAATTGGGAAAGCAGCAAGAGAATAGCAGGTTGTACTATGACAGTGAGAGTGCCATTCATCTTGCAAAGAACTCAGCCTTCCATTCGAAGACTAAGCATATATAGTTGAGGTACCATTTCATATGATCTGTCTTGGAAGATGGACATTTGAAGTTGGAAAAGATACACACTAGCCAGAATCTTGCAGACATGTTAACAAAGGGAGTAACCAAGGAGAAACTGAGTTCTTGCTCAGTCTTAATTGGTCTTCAAGCATGAAGATTAAGATGAGAAATTTTCCATCTCCAAGAAGTTTCATAGCCCAACAGATACAACAACGATGGAGTTGTTGAGATCAGTCTCCAAGTGCGAGATTGTTGGTTTGGGAGCCTGATTATCTTCTTGATTCAGAGGACTTTAGTTTTAGATGTGTTTATAACCCATGAAGACTTTACACCCTAGAATAATGTACACTCATCCAGGTGGGGGAGTGCAGGGGGGGTTACCGCCCCTGTGAGGTTCGGGGGGGATATCCCCTCGGTTGGGGGGTCTAGGGGCAAGTGATCCCCCAGTGGGGGTTCGGGGGATAGATTTCCCCGATTGGGGGTTCGGGGGTGAATCCCCCGAAGGAAAAATTGCCTTGTAAATGTATATTGTAATTTCATTGTAAATCTAGACCATTCATTATAAGGTTGCGGATCTGACAGTAGAAATTATGTTAGGGTTTTTTCCCCTAGAAGGAAACCCTATTTTATGAGGGAAATATATTGCGGCTATGCATCATTGTGAATATTGTATTATGAGAGAGGAGACTGTTAGAGAAATAAGAGAAAGTTATAGTGGGTGTGTTGCAAGTTGTATCCCTTCATTTACTGAATAATAATAAAGGAAGGACCTAGAAATTTCTCGGGTGGACGTAGCCCACACTGGGAGAACCACATATATCTGTGTATCTATTGTTTTGTGTATCTTCTGTGTTTTATTTCTTCATTTGTTTTATTTTATTGTTCCACGTTCCTGTTTTTCTAACAGTATGATTTGCAGAAATACATACATTACTTGTTGGGGAAACATTTCAATATGTTTATAGATAATTTTTCTCTGAGGTATTTAGTCAATAAGTCAGTGTTGGGGGTGAGGATATGTAGATAGCTACTCTTATTTAAATAATTTGACTTTGAAGTTGTGGTGAAACCTGGAAGATTGAATGCAGGAATAGATCAATTATCTAAGATAACTAATGGAGAAGAATATAGTAGTTTGGAAGATAACTTTCTAGATGCACAATTGTTTTTAGTACAGATAGTTGATGAGTATTTTGTTGACATTATTGACTTTCTCAGTACAGGATTTGCACCAAGAGAACTTACTACTATGAAAAAGAAGTATTTGGTGGTCAGATATGTAGATTATTAGTTGATTGCAGGCCATTTATACAAACTTGGAGCAGATAGCATCTTAAGGAGATGTGTGATGGAGCATGAAAGGCCTATCATTTTAGTATATGTGCATGAAGGAATTATTGGAGGACACTATGCAGGAAAATCTACCGCATAGAAGGTATTGCGCACAGGATTATGGTGGCCAACCGTTCAAAAGGATTCAAAGGAATACTGTCATAAGTATGTTATTTTTCAAAGAGTTGGGAAGCCATCCAGGAGGGATGAGATGCCATTAAGAACTTAGGTTACTTTACAAGTGTTCGATAAATGTGAAATAGATTTTGTAGATCCAATTAATCCAACAACAAGAATATCAGGAGCCAGATATATTAATACAACGGCAAAATACTTGACCATATGGGCTGAGGTAGCACCAGTGAAGGACTGCAGCATAGAGACTGCAACACGCTTTTTATTTCAACATGTAGTGACAAGGTTTGGATGTCCAAGGATATTGATTAGTGATGATGGGACTCACTTCATCAACAATACAATTGAGGCAATGCTTGAATAATTTAAGATACACCATCAGAAGAGCACTCCTTATCACCCTCAATAAAATGGAACATTAGAGGCCTTCAACAAGATGTTGGAAAATGCCTTGAAAAATATATGTAATATGAACATAGATTATTTGGATTTGAAGGAACCAGGAGTACTTTAGGATTATATAACTACCTACAAGAAGATAAAAGTGCAGACACCCTTTATATTGGTGTATGTACATGAGGCAATACTTCATTTTAGATTATTTGATACCAAGTTTGCACATTTCAACAATTACAAATATGATAGAAATAGGTGCAACACAGAAAAGATTGGCTCAACTGATGGAATTAGAAGAGGACATAATCATGGTAGGTTTACATCAAGAGGTTCAAAGAGAAAAGTATAAAGCATGGCATGACAAACATATAAAGAAGAATAATTTTAAGGAAGGAGATCTATTTCTCCTCTATGACAGTAGGTATTTGCAGCACCCAGGAAATCTTAGAATGAATTGGCTAGGGCCATATTAGATAAAGTATGTCACAGATGGAGGTTCTCTACAACTGCAAGACTTAGCAGGAAAGGAAGTTCAAGGAATGGTGAATGGTAGTCGATTGAAACTATATAGGGAAAATCGACCTACTAACCCTCAGTAGTTGCACCACAGAAAGTAGACTTGTACATATTGTAAATAATAGGAGTTAAAGGAAGAAAAACATAGATGATTTTAGGGGCGAAATTTCGCTCATGGGCGAAATTAAGGGCCTCCAACTTTTATTGGGCGAATTTTTTGTATTAGAGTGATTTTTTTAAACTTATATCATTAGCCCATAATTTATTTTAGGGGAAAAATCGTGTACAGAGTTAGCCCATGTTTTTAGGAGGGATAGAGGAAAAAAAATTATATTTAGCCCCTGAAATTTGGAGGACAAGCTTCCATTAGCCAAATTTATAGAAATATGAGAATTTTTTATAGCTTCTTAGCCCTGCCATTTGGTAAAATCGGGGTTTATGGTTTAATTTCGCCCTGATTTTGTGGTATGGGCAGTGGGTAGCTACAATCTTCCCTTTGCCAAATTTCCAAAGAACATGAAAATTTTTGGCCCTCCCACATGGTATAAATTATATGGGATCTGAATTTCATTCTCCAGTTTACATCTTTGTGGTTATTTTAATTTCCCCTTTGGGCCCTTGACGGAACAGAGGTTTACGGTTTTACTTCTGCTACCTCTTATTTCCCCTTTTGGCCTTAAGGTTTACGGTTTTAGTATTTTACTCTTCGGCGTTCTTCTGCTGGGTAATGAGTTACTCCCAAGTTCGGCCCAGGCACCAGTGACCGTATTTTGTTAGCATTCCAACAGAGGAGGACCCCACTCGTGGCTCGGCGCTGAGGCTCGACCACACTGGAAAAATCGCATATCTGGATTCTGATTCTCTACGTTTCCATCAAACAATTGGTGTAGGGTAGTCGCGGCTTCAGAGAGGTGCTACTGCTTACTGATTTTCTATTTGTTGAACATATAAGTTAGTGAATGTCTTTTTACATCCATC
>ML779862.1:483120-540832 GCA_009831015.1 Picea engelmannii
AGATGGGACTTTCTTCACAGTTCATGAGAATGTTGGAAGTGACATGTCCCTATACTAAGGATGATTTTGAGAAAACAATCACAGATGATCTGAGACAACAAGCAACTACTAATGCAACCATGCAACTTTGATAGTGTACCTTCTTATATTTGTATCTACACGAGGCAATAGATACTAAATAATGTCTCTAAATGCTTACAAAAAGGATGCTTGACCAATGTCATTGAGAATTCAATACATTTTAAGGAAAGGTTCCCTATTGAAGATTTGGTGGCTTAGGCTTGTTATTCTTTTGTATGGGATGAAAAAGGTATGTTGGATTAGAACTATTACCCTTGTGTATGGTGTATTAAGTGGCATTTTATTAATCAAATTGAGGATGAAAGCACTAAGGTTGCACTTTGCCGAAAGAAACATTTCCTTTCTTTATTGCATGCTACATTTGGAAGTTGGCAAATGTCAGTTCTTTCAATTCAATGTTTTTGATCCAAAGTGTCTTAGAAACCATTTAGCACACATAATGAAGGCCAACTTTTGCACCCTTTTGAAACAATCTATTCCTTATTCATTGGTTTATGATATTTGTAATATCTTGAAATTTATGCACTTAAATAAAGTGAAACTAGTTTTCAGGAGTAAAAATTAGTAATATTGATAGTTCCCAAGCCAGGAAGAAAGAGGGAAGGGAGAAAGGAAGAAAGCAATTACGTTAATGCACTGGAATGGAAAAAAAACCCCATGTTATATGGAATTTACTGATAGTTTAAGTATAAAATAGAAACGATGCTTACATTTGGTTGTGGCATGACTATCTTTTGATTTATATACACGCTGGAAATTGCATTTTTATATTTCATAAGCGGTTTATTACACTTTGGCATATCTCTAGACTCTCATACCAGCAGAAGCAGATGAAAAAGTGGATCCCGTGGATCTTTACACACAAGCTGCAAATTTCCGGGTTATGCCATAACACCTCCTATTATATCATCCATCATATGGCATACGAATTCTATGATATATTAACTAGGCCAACATACGGGACAAAGAAGAACACTTCTTTACAAAAAAATCACCAAGAATTTAAAGGTTTAATAATTAAGTGAAAGATTCGCTAAGATTTTACAAGATTTTATAATTCAGTGAAAGATTCGCCAAGATTTTACAAGATTATATAATCGACTAAAAGATTCACCAAAAAATTATATATACATATTATATTATTGATAAAATAGCCTTCAATTTTTCCTATGTATCATGGGGATTCGCCCAATTATTATACATATAAATTTAGGGGGTGTTCTTAAAATCACCACTGAAGAAAAAGGAAAAGAAAAGTAGAAAAATGAAGAAAAACCTAAAAAGAGGTAGTTAGAAGAATAAGTGATAGACAATTCATTAAGGATGACAGTGCATAGAACAAAACAAGCCAATGTGACGAGAAAATGAGTATGCTCTGCACAGGACAACTATAATAGAAAGAATCACTAGCGTGCCAGAGATGTAACACAGGAGAAAATTACAGTGCACTGAAAAAATGAAAAATTCAAGAAATGAAAAATCTAGTCACCAAAAAAAAGGAAGGCGTGAAAAGAACATTTATGAAAGTGGAGGAAGTAGGCATAATAATCTCTGGAACATTTATGAAAGTTGATGAGGTGTGCTCGGGAATATTTGGAGCATTAATGACAACACTTTGGAAGCAAAGTTAGGGTTCAATACACTTCATTATGAAATTGAGCAAACACAGAGCGAAGCAACGAGCAGTGAAACATATACAGGATATTAACAAGAGAACAGTAAGATCTCAGATGCAAACCCATCTATATTACAACACAATGGCACCACCAAAATTTGCAGCACTAAGCCAAATGATGAGAAGAAGTTGCAGGAAAAACATATTGTCGTCGGAGCCAAAAGTAGCGGCCGAAAACCCTATACAGATGGAAGGAGTGGGGGATGTCGATGTCATTCCTTCCCCATATCCACCAAGACCTACATTGGCTGAGGAGCATATAGAAAAAATGCAATTTGATCCACCAAGAACAATAGTTGGGCCAAACCAGACACACGAAATAAACCTACTCACAACAAAAGTAGACGAGGAGAGGATTGAGTCTAATGAGCCAAGGGCTCAACCTAGCATAGAAAACACATAACATGAATAGATACAGGTTGAATAAATTACAACGCGACAAGATTATAGCGGAGAGGAAGAAGAGGAAGAGATAACATATCGGGAAGTAGGGCCTTCCAGTGTGCCAATAAAGGGGAAAGGTAAAAAGAAAGTCCATAGATCCCTGTGCAAGCAGTCAGAGGTAACCATTGTGTTACCGCGCATGCCAATAAAAGAAAAAGTCATCAAAGAGTTACTTGTATGTGTAGATAGACTATGATACTCAGATCATGATGTCAAGGAAATGGATAAGTTCCCATAGTTCGCGCAACAGGTTTACTTAGAAAAAAGAGGTGTCGACACAAAGGGAGTTCCTATAATGGAACCTAAGCATTGGATACAAGGGTTGTAAAACACATGTATCATGAACCTACTAGAGATCCCCCACTTTGGCAGGGGTAGGGAAGTGAATAACTATGTCAAGCAGGTACTATCATTGATGCATGAAGGAATTATGTGGTTAGATACACATGTATCCATTGATGTTGATATGATCGCTAAAATAACATGTCTTCCAGCCAACGAATAACAACCCATGCAATACCTTGACAACAAAACCAAGGAGAAGGCCTTGGAAGAAGAGATGAAACAGATGTATGGCACAGAGAGAGGATCCACAGGGATATTCATAAACCAGATTAGTGAGCCAACAACGATATTAGATAAAAAAACTGATGGCTTGTAAACTACTGAGAAAATGTCACGAGGAGGAAGTGCCAGTAGGTGTCATAATAGCAGTCACACGATGTGCAAAGGGCACTATCTTAAGTTCGATTCTATACCTATTAAACATATTTTTGGATGATTGCAAAGAATCCTAGGATCTAGGAATGAATTTCCATTACTCATGGCTTATAATTTTGATTGCATTAGTGGGTTGGAAGCACCCCAAATACACCATGTTTCTACAAAGAACTGGAAGTTGTAGCGTAATGCAGTATGAATAATTATGGCATAGCATTGTTGTGAAGGACAGACAATAAAATACCAACATATTCAAGACTTACCTTGAAGAAATCTAGGAGAAGGTAGCAGAGACTTGGAGGATCCCACTAGAGGTGGTGGAATAGTACAAAATGATAGCTAACTTCAAAGATTCATGACACAACATGTGGATTCAGGAGAAAAGGGATCCAACAAAGGAGTGGTTGTAGATGAGGTAATGTTCCACAAAAGAAGAAGTTCAGTGGGTGATGAAAGACTGGCAAGATGAATGGAAGATTCCATTCGAGCAAGAAAAGGATGAGAAACCAACTAAGGACACACAACCAATATAAGCAGGTTCATATTGAACAAAAAGTACCCCATATCATCAAACAAGGAGCACAACAATAAAGAAGAAGAATATCCCCAAGTTGGTTACACAACAAAAAGACCGCACAACTCCTATTAATTGCTCGACAAAGAAGAAGGACAACATCCTTGCGCAGGAGGGACAAGAAGGAGGGGACATACCAGATACCCTAGGTACAAAAAAACCAACACAGTCAAGGCCACACAAGAGACTAGTTGTATAGATAGGTGGGTTGCAAAAGAACATGAAATCACACAAGGAAGCCGCAGAATACACGATAACAAAATATGTTGTAGAACTAGTCGCGAAGAGGGTAGAGGGCCATGTTGCAGAGGAACATGAGGAGGCAGAGGAAAAAAGGGAAATAATAATGTGTGAGATGACAGAGGTTAGACACATCTTAGAGAAAATATGCGTAACCAAGGCACAAAATGAAGAGACAACACAACAAAAAACAACGCAGAGCAAGGTGTTGAGGGGTCAGAAATTATTTTACTCAATAGTAGGAACCAAACCCTCTTAAGAGGTCCAATTAAACTCGTAATCCTTTGATAAGTGGAATGGTTCTCCAGATCTTTGATCTTGCCAATTTATAGATGGGATTTATGGGTAACTTACAGGTGTATCTTTCTATGAAAAGTTCCTCCTTCAGGTTAAGCGATTCTCTTTTTGTATTTTTTGTATTCTTGAATAATATAGGTAAAATAAATATGATGGCATAATCCAACTGATGAAGGGAAATTACTAAATACTAAAGAATGTTGAGCTTAGAATAGCCCTTATACCTTAGCGTGAAGACAACGATAATCAAAACTATTTCAAGCTTAGCAATAATACTTTTTACTTGTGAACATTCATCATTGACTGAGATAACAATTGTAGAAACGAAAAAAATACATAACAAAGATGAGTGTAATAAAATTAGTTCTCTTAGCTCTACTATCAATCACATATCAACACATCAATTTATTTTCATTATATAGAGAAAAATAATTGTTAGAATATTGAAAGATAGCTTAACAATAGATACAACAACTCTTACTCAATACAACAACATAATCAAACTCGAAGACGGAAACAATCCCTCCTCAATCCAACCAAGTTGATGCTTCAGATGAAAAAATTGTCTTTGGTTCTAAACAAAACTTCTTATTTAAAGTGGCACAAAAAAAATTCTTTTACAATTCTCAAAAAAGAGGGTCTTTCCCAAAACCATCGACCCTTTTCACAAGATCAATCTCTCTATTTCTAAAGGATCACTAAGGTAAAAATAACTACTAAAGTTGTGTTAAGTAAAACAAAATTGACATGTGGCAGACTTTATCTCCTCGTTCTCTTCAGACCATCCGATTTTTACTACAGTGGATGATTTCTCTCATACTCCACCCACTTGAAGAAATGGTCTTCACATGTGTTTGCATAAGGAAATCTATGCGAATCCATTGGTGCGGAGAAGTCTTCCTTTGTCTCCATTTCGCGTTCTATATACCTGGTGAGCTTGACACTTAAGCGCTGGAGAAATGTGAGGGATTTGATTGGATGTTCCACGAACTTATTTACTTGAGATAGATTCATACTCAAAATGTATGAGATCTATGCCTGCCATGTCGAGTCTTGCTCTGCATGTCGTTTGACTATGTCATGAAAATCGGCGAAATTTTTCTTGTGGGTTGAATTCTGGTAGGCCAATGTTTTCCATTTCCCTATTGATATTCTCCCATATTTTTTCGCACTCTCCCCACCTTTCCTATATATTCCATTGAGGTTCCTGGACCATGCTCACCCATTATTCAACTGCCTTCCTAATTCAGGAGATGTTTTTATCCATCAGTACTTGGATGTCACGCTCTTCTGAGTCTCGTCCTTTTTGTACTGCACTGATATAGTCAATCCTCTCTAAGGCCTGGTGTTCCTCTTCATACCACCTTTTCACGTCTTTACAATTTTTAATCCCCATGAGAGTATCATCTTGAAAATCGGCTATGCATTTGGTGAAGAGGTTTATTTCGTTTGTTAATTGTGCATATGTTTCTTTGAACTCACTCTTCAGGAATAATACTGCCTGCGTCAAATCCTAATAATACTTCACTAGATGGCATGGATGATCCAACTCTTTCTTTGTGGATACTAATTCATTTTCATCCCTTTTCACTTTGTCTAGCGTTGCATCATTTATAGCCATTCTCGCTTCGATCATCTCAGTTGTCTTAGCATTCTCTGTGTTGAGAAGAGTTTCTTCTATGGTGATGAGGAGTGTGCTATCAAGTGTGAACCTCCTTTTCTTGGTCGTCCTTCTCATCACATATTTCCTCTTTTTGTCATAAGTAATCGCTTGTATATCGATGACCTCATCCACTAGATCAGGAATATGTTGGTCTGCCCAAGTCAGAGTGTTTCCTAGGCTTCATGTCATATATATGTGTTCTATGACCGACTCTTGTAGTTCTTTAGCAGGGGAAAATTTTGTATGTCTTGGTGAATCGGCCTCCTGCTAGAGATCGTTGGCTAGTAGAGTCTCGACTTTATATGGGAAGAGGGGAAAAGGATCAGAATTTACTAGAGGATCGGCTATTGAGGTGTCGATTTTGGATCACTCTATTTCTTCTTCATATTCAACAGAGCCCAACTCCTCCTTAGAACTGTCCATATTATGATGAATTCTTGATTGGTCAAGAAAATTAGTGTCCAAAATGCTTCCGACCTAGCCATCGCCTTATTTGGGAATTAAGGTTAGAGCTTCAGGAGTTAGAGTAGATGTTTCTCCTGGTTCTCCCTCCTCTGTGATTGGTATTGGGGTTATGAGCGAAACCCCTGAGCTTTATTCAACTTCGTATATGGTAATTAGGTGTATGAGGACGTCGAGCACATCTATCCCACTTGATGTTCTTGTTTCCCCCAACTACATTGTAGAAAACATCAATGACCTTGCCTGTTGTGACATAATTCCTGGGTTTTCTGGATGAGTGGTCTCCTCGAGTGGGGTTGAATCTAAGCCATTTATATTCTCTCTAAGATTGATTGTGTTGGCCAGGGTGACCCTTATGGTTTATAACAGTTAGGGATAATTTTCTAACCTTTGGATGACTTTGTGGGCTTCTTCTAGAAACAACATCCCTCTCCTATGTGCCTTTGTGGCTTCTACTGCTCTGTTCTCTTCCCTAACCCTGAGGAATTCTTAAGTTGTCTGTTATATTATTTCAACCTGCTCATCGATTGTCATGGATTTAAACCTTGTCACATTGGGGCTAGATTTCCTCTGGAGCACCTCCTCCCAGTCCTGGGTACCTTCTATAAAGATTGTGTCTTCAAAATTATCATGGGAATATGGCCAGCAGGAAGACACCTGTGACGCATGCCGGGCTACTAGGCCCTTTGGGTCATGTTTTCAAAATCAACCTATGGGAAATCTATACTCCAACTAGATCAAGCCCTCTTGTTTTTCTTGTGCAATATCTCTCACCATGTAAAACCCTACATGAAAGCCATAGGGTATGAATGCTCTCCTTTTTTATTTTACCAAAGTGGCATTATACCCTTGTAGAATGGTTTGATAGAATATTTATCCCACAAAAAGTCGGTTCGGGACATGAATGGGTATTAAATGTGCAGCGCCAGTGGCTTCAAACAATCTGATGTAGGTGGTAGTTTCTTCCAGGTACCAGTGGCCTACTTTGGAAATCATCTTCTTAGTTGTTGTTGTAATCCTTGCGCATTCTTTCTTAAAAAGAATAAAGTAAACTCTAGCTATAAATTCATCACATATAAGAGTGTAATATATCTTGTACCTTTTCTCCCACAGAATGTTGAAAAAGACATGCACGGGTAGCTCTGCAATATGTCAGCTCAGATTCATGCATGTGAAGACGTTCCTTGCGTAGATCACGTCCAATAAGTATGATTCCATGTGGAAATATGGTGTTTCTACATCATTTGGTGTCTGGGATTGAAGTATGTTGGTGCTCATGTTTTTTGAAATAATCCCTCCCCAGTTGAAGCTGCTACCGGAGATTGCCATGGTGTATGTCAGGGGCATCCACGCTTCTGAAAACTTGGTGCAATCCCTCTCCCCGTATAATCTGCAGACTAGAGCCATCAAATAAATATATGTCTCTCTAAGATTGGTTGTACCGTACCAGTCGTTGCTCTTGTTCATAAACCTCTTATCATCTTTCCACCATGAGGCCATCAACCTGCTGGTGTCATGGAACTCATAGAATTTTACCACAAACTTGGTATTTAACCTTTCCTCCAGGTATCTGAGTTTGTAGTGCTTATGGAATTCTATTGGGATAAATACCCCAACACATCCACCATTTTCATCATTTACCAATCATTTTTTCCCATCTGTATGGTCAATTAGCCACCCCAAAGTTTCAATGCAGGGCAAGACCGAGGTTCGACAAGATACCATGTGCAGATAGGATCGTCAAATGTTTGGGAATACTTGGTCATCAAGCATTCGATCATCGAGGTCACTGTGTGTCAATAATTTTGGGTAAAACTCCCAGCTAATTATGTTAAACAAGTGTCCCCGTTGAGGGAGCAACACTTTCAATCCAGTACTAGCCTCTGTGTCGCCGAATGAAAGAGCCTAGGAAAACACATTTTTAGTGGACGTTTAGATGAATGGCTCCACTTTAGTGGAAAAATAATTTTTTCTAGAAGCACCGGGAGAGGATCCTTCACTGATATTCACTTATTTCAGTTTTGGTGCTCTCATCGAGTGCCTCATCATTGGCTTCCTTGGAGGCATTTTCTTGCACAAAGAACAAAATGAGATATCGACTTGCATAAATGATAATTAAAAAAAAATAAACAATTGTGACTCTTGAAATGATACAGATGGTTCATACCTCTCCTTCGCACAAGATTAAACTAGTTTAGAATTATGAAAGTCGACTGTGAGCTCCTGAAATTATTTATCGCTCCTTCGACTAACCCAAAAATGAAAGACTTGGGTAGTGAATGTTGCATTTAGAATTTGTCTTTATAATTTAAACATGGAGCCTACTTACCTTGTCACATCAGTTCTTGAATTCAGGGCGTAAATGTGGTCTTCATAATCCATCACCCAAATCTAAATCTTTCTCGAGATTAAATGTGATCACAAGCCGGTCGTGCAAGAGCAGGTGCTACGTAGTTCATCGGTGGTTTCAAACTCCTATTATCTGGTTGACGTGCGGTTTAGTAACGTGTGTTAATCAACACATTGAATGGCCTATTAAATAACAAAATCCGATCTTATTTTTCACCGAAGATGTCCCATCCTGTCGTCGATGTCCCATTAGTCCGACGGTTTAAACAAGTGGATCGACGTCAGCGATTTTCTTAGAAAATGTTCGTTAATACCTATTATAGTAAAAGATATGATACCAACCCAGACTTTCATACAGTGCTAATGTGGAAATGTTGACCTGGTAGGGTGATCATGACACGTGATGCTTGATTTTGGTTCCTTCCTTAAAAGTTTCTTATGAATCGCGGATTTTCTTTAGTCATGGATCTAGGAACCTCAACCTATCTTGCTTATGCCGATGACATGTCAAAGATGATTGATAGATACGTTTCTATGTTTATTACTTCATGATTTCATCCCTCGGAGTTCACCAATGCCGATAACATATTACAGATCGACGATCGACACTCAGCG
Source organism: Picea engelmannii (assembly GCA_009831015.1). Taxonomy (NCBI): domain Eukaryota; kingdom Viridiplantae; phylum Streptophyta; class Pinopsida; order Pinales; family Pinaceae; genus Picea; species Picea engelmannii. The sequence goes on from ML779862.1 coordinate 492,241, forward strand.
TTGTGTCGAAGCGAGGAATTTTCCGCAGTTTAAGGTTTCCTTCGAATATTCTCGACCCCGAATGTATCGATGATCGAAAATCGAAGGTTCGTTAGGTGTGTTGATTGTTAGCATTTTCCTTTTCCATTCTCTCAATGTCGATGATACATCGACAATCAATGCTCTTCGTTGTTGTATGGTCGATTTTACTGCACAGATCGTGTCGATGTCGATAATGGGTACATGGATTAAAATTCTAGTTGTGTATACTTAGATAAAATTCAAAGTGTTCTTTAGAAATAAGTTAATCTATTCAACAAGTCCAAACCAATCCAAATGTGATCGATGATAAAAAATAAAAACAAAAATCTTAATGATCCCTACACAACAAACTCAATTCAGAAAGAAGGAAAAAGACAAAGTGGTACCCAAAAGAGAAAACAGTTCACAAATATTTTAGGGTGTGTTGAGTGCTCAACACAAGGGAATAAGAATACATATTACAACAATGACCAATGAAACCTTTAACATTACTATGGACATGATGCGAGTAAATAAATATGTGTCACAGACACAACTTAAGGATGTTGAAAGACTGGAGTTGGTACTGGTGAGGATACTGATGAAGGCCTTATATAAACTACATGTAAGTGTGGTGCACGAGGTATATTCATGGATGAATACAATATACCTAGAGACAACCAGGGAAGCCAAGGAAGTACTGGAGACAATTCTTATAGAGGTAAGATTGGAATAAGCGGAAAAAAAAAACACATAGAGAGACTGGAGAAAATACTTGAAGAAGTCTTGCAAACAATTATGGACAACGCACTCGGAGGAGAAATCAACATAGAGAAAAAAAATCAAGAAGATAGTGTAGAATATGGAGGAATAAAAATAGGAAATAGTAGAGTTGGTAGGAAAAATAACACCAACCACACCTCTAGAGGTCAAATCCAAAAGGGAGGAGAAACCCATTGAAAAAACAACTAAGATTTCAATGGACGTTAGGAGATAACATGACTTTAAAAAAGGACTGTGCATCTTTGGACAAGCCTAGCAGAAGATGAGAGGATCCAAAAGTTGGAGCAGAAGGAAGAAAATATGAATATAGCGATCTAAGATCTGAAGCAGAGGAAGAAGACAATGCCCATCTCGAAGAAGCTGAGGGTCGCACAAGAAATGAAGAACCTGCAGATAGAAGTCAAGAATATTCAGGAGGAAAGGCATACTAGACAGGCTCAGTTGAAACCCCTACAAGAGAAAGTAGAAAAAATGATAACACCATTGGAAATGGAGAAAACTAGCATGGAGTAGGCGCACATAGAAAGTATACAAGTGTTGAAGGAGAACATTACATCATAAGTCATGGATACCCTCACAGAGAAGAATGAAAATATGAAGGAAAAAGGAAATGAATTAGCACATAATTTCCAGGAGTTGCATAAGTTAGCATAGGAGGCACACACGACCTAAGTGGCTCGAGACGAGCCACATGTTAGTGTTGGGGACCTGTTCGAGCAGAAATTTTTGGGAGTAAGCATAACAAGCAAGGCAGAGTGGGCCAAAGGGAACAACACACACCGAAAAAGAAGGAATACCAATGCGACAAAGGGTAAAGGAAGTATTGTGTGGTAGGATTTGCGGAAATCCAACATAGATGTGGAAAAACCTAGCCATGTTAGGGTTAGTGTTTTGGAGTCATATTGTAAGGGTTTTTAACCCATTTTTTTAGTATAAATAGAATATGAATGAGGTAGGTTGAGGTGTCAGGATGGGAGAGAAGTATCATATATTTATATTTTTAGTGTGAAGAACCTATTTTGTTGTTCGTTTTGAGTTTGTATTTTAGACTAGTTCAGTGGGAGTTAACTGACTAGTTCTATTTAGACTTTCTATTTTTACCATCACTATTATGCATGCATGCATTCCTAAGGAAAGCTAACTGCTTGAATGCTTTTCTTAATTATGGAATGATTTTCCCTATATATGAGTGTATTCCACTCATTCATTGTATCATATTGATCATTATCTATGTATCAATCATCAACTCATTGGAGTAGTGTGAGTATATTTTCTCATTCTTCCATATTGAATCTCTCTTCCTTTCTTGATAAGCTTTATTTGTACTTTCTTTAACTATATCTCATGTGCAGGTTTCCATGAAACACTGACATGGTATCAGACCTATGTTGCTTGGAGCAAGCTAGACAAGCCAAAGAATAAGGAAAATCGGGGTTTCGGCGAGCTAAATCCGTGGTCGTAACTGTCATCAATTATTCCTCCCAAACTATTACATTTTGGAGGAAACGACCCAAGTGGAAAGTAAATCGGCCCATTTTGGAAGTGGGTTTTCATTCGTTTAGTGATATTTCTCACCGTTTGCTCAGAAAGTAAGCTGTAAGATAGCCTCCTGAAACTGATACGAATCCATGGTCGTACCTTTCCACATTCATTGCTCCCAAAATATTATGTTTTGGAGGAAACAACTCGCAAAGAAAGTAAATCGGCCCATTTTGGAAGTGGGTTTTCAACCGTTTGGCGAGATTCCTCACCGTTTGCTCAGAAAGTAAGCCGCAATATCATCTCCTGAAATTGATACGAATTTTCACTTTAAGTGCCCTTTCTGCCGTGATTTCTTAATTTTTCACTTGTAGATTGAGAGTAAATTTTAGGGGTTCTTAGAAATAGTGGGAGAGATGGATAGGACAAATTTTATACAGTCAAAATTGGTGGCAATCCTCACACCATACAATTATTCTGATTGGAATCCCAAGGCGACATTCCAACTTAAAAGAAAAGGATTGTATAATTTGATGATGGCGACATAAACATAACCTACATCATTGATTGAGAAGATGAGATGGGCGAACCGTAAGGATGAGGCCACAGGACTACTTCTTGAATTAATATCCATTGATTTATGGTTTCATGTTGCTGCATGTAAGAGTCCAAACGAGATCTAGACCACCTTGGAAGGACTCTTTGGAAAGCAGGATGAGATGCGAGGTCATATGCTTGAGGTAGAGTTGAATACCTTAGACCCTAAAAGTTTTGATAATATGCAAGATTTTTTTACTAAATTTAAATCTTTGTTATTGAGCTTGGGTGAATGTGGTATTGATAAGTCTACACAAGAGAAATAACTTATTCCAACAATCTTGGCCAAGCTAGGACCATAATACATTGTATATTTCTCCAATTTCCATTATGGCAGATGACTTTTTGGAACAAATTGGAAAATACCTACATTGGCTCAGCTCATTGAGTCTCTTACACAAGAGAAAACAAAACTCATACATATGGGCCTCATGAAATATCCCAAAGAACATGCACTCACCATGCAGGATGGAAAAGGGTCATTCAAACAGACTAGGAAGGAGGGATATTCCAAATCCTTTAATGATTCTTCAGGTTCCAAAGACTCTTCAGATTCCAAGAAGAAGAAGAAGGGAAAGCAGTGCACTTACTGCAATAAACCGAATCATGAAGAATCCACATGCATGAAGAAACAGATAGATCTTATGGCACATGCACTTCAGCAGAACAACCTTGGAAACTTCATTCCAAAGGGAGTCAAGAAGCAGAAGGAAGAAGATCCTGCTCCTAAGAAAGATAATCATCATTCTCTTGTTGCAATTAATTCCTCATCTGATTCATGGATTATAGATTCTGGTGCAACCCATCATATGGCAGTGAAAGAGGAAGTTTTTTCTTCCTTGAGTCCATGCTCAAGACCCCCTATTCTCATGGGGGATGATACTCCAGTAGTAGTAGTAGGAGAAGGGAGAGTGGAACTCCACAATGGAAGTTTTGAGAATGTTTTACATGTTCCAAAGATTTCTATGAATATGCTCTTAGTTTATCAGATCACTCAGAAAGGCAAAAAGGTTGAATTTACATTAGATTCAATTTTAGTAATTGACATGCATGACAATTCCATCATTGCAATTGGTGAGGTGGATCACAAGTCAAGGTTGTATAAATTCACTACGTTTTCTGACGATGACTCCTCTATTCTACTTACACATAAGGAGAGTACTTTTCATGCACCTTCAGTGTAACATGCATATACTCTTGTTCTTCCATCAGTTTCATATATCAGAGATGATTCCATACACTTAGATTATGTACATGGAAATAAGAAGGTAGTACATCTAGATAAGAAGCCAATGCCGAATCTTCAACAGATGCCCACGAAGTTAGATACCACACTTCAGGCAACAGAAAACCTTATAGGGAATCTATTGGATTTGAGGAGGACTCGATCTCAGCATGAGGAGCATTCTCATGTATTTTCAGCTTCAGAACTTGCGATGCACATGCATTACTATATGGTTCAATCTACTGATCCACAGAACTAAAATAGGGTTGTGGGAAATCCATTAGGGTAAGCAGCCATGCAGAAGGAGTATGAATCACTCCTACAAAACCAAACTTGGAATCTGGTTCCACATCCACCAAAAAGGAATATTTTTAGGTGCAGATGGGTCCACAGGATCAAGAAGTACAAGGCCCGACAGGTTGCCAAAGGAGTTCATCAGATCCATAAATATTTCTACATCTTCATGAAGACTTTCAATGAGCAGAAGTTTCAAACTTTGTCGGATCATCTTGCAGTGAAGAACATAGTTGCCTAGCAGTTGTCATTTTCTTCTTTTGATACATTATCTTTTGAGGGGGGGTTTTGTTCCCACGTGGTTTTCCCTCTTTCCTCACTTTTATTCAGTGTTCATTAGTTGCATTTTACATGAGTACCTAAAATGGCCTAGTAGTCGAGACTCATTTTTTACTCCATAGTGATGTTTAGGGGGGGTGTTGGAGAAATTTCTATTTTCGACACACTAGTTCATTGGGAGTTAACTGACTAGTTCTATTTAGACTTTCTATTTTTACCATCACTATTATGCATGCATGCATTCCTAAAGAAAGCTAACTGCTTGATTGTTTTTCTTAATTATGGAATGTTTTTCCCTATATATGAGTGTAGTCCACTCATTCATTGTATCATATTGATCATGATCTATGTATCAATCATTAGCTCATTGGAGTAGTGTGAATATATTTTCTCATTCTTCCATATTGAATCTCTCTTCCTTTCTTGATAAGATTTGTTTGTACTTGCTTTAGCTAGATCTCTTGTGCAGGTTTCCATGAAACACTGACAAAGGGGGGGAACCACAATACAACATCTGTGTTGCAATGTATTTGAATGGTTTTTGTTTTTCACAATGTCCATAATGTCCATATGTTTTTCTGAATGACATCATCATGGTGAATTCTTATTTTATCCTTACTTGACGATATCCTTATCTCAAGTGAATCTTTGAAAATATTCGTGCACCTTTCAATTGATCAAATAAGTAATCAATTATTGGAAAATGATATTTTTTTTTATGGTGACCTTATTAAGTTGTCTGAAATAAATACACATCCTTAAGGTTCCATCTTTATTCTTTACAAAAATAATTGAGGCTCCCCAAGGCAACACACTCGGGTGTATATACCCCTTCTTTAAAAATTCTTCAAGTTGCATCTGCAACTCTTTCAATTCTGGTGTTCCCATTCTGTAAGGTGTCTTGGAAACTGGGGCATGTCCTAACACTAAATCAATAGAGAAATCAATTTCTCTCTTTGGTGAAAAACCTGAAATTTCTCTAAAAACATCTTCAAAATCCCTTAAGACTGGATGGTCTTTAATGTTTTCCACTTCTGTCAATGTTTCATAGAAACATGCATAGGAGACCTAGCTAAAGAAAATACAAACAAAGCTTCTCAAGAAAAGGAAGAGAGATTCAATATGGAAGAATGAGAATTAATCTATTCACACTACTCCAACGAGATAATCAAAGATTGTACAATGAATGAGTGATATACACTCATATAGGAAAGAACATTCCATAATTAAGAAAAGCGAACAAGCAGTCTGATTTTCTTAGGAATGCATGCATAATAGGGATGGTCTAAAATAGAAATTCTAAAATAGAACTAGCTTCAGTACACTCCTACTGAACTAGTGAGTCTAAAATAGAAATATCTACAAAATTTTTATCTTTGACTGCCTCTTCCAAATGGGCTACAAAAATATAGCATCCCTTCCTGAAACTCTTTTTCAACTACATAGTTGAAATCTCTCTAACTACTACAAATCTTGGAATGCCTTGAATATTTCCTTGCTTCCCATCCTCATCACGACATGTGATTGTCTTATTGTAATAGTCTAGTACATCATGGTGTTTTTGCAACAAATCCATGCCAATTATATAGTCATAGGAACCCAATGGTATTATGTTTACATCTATATTTTTGTTGAGTCCATTCATTTATATTAGACAATATTTAACCAACTCATTGTTGGTGTGCAGTGGGAAGACCCGGGGTTCAATATGAATTTTCCAACAAAACCCTTAGATATCATTCCTTTTGGCATCACCTGTAAGAAGGTGAAGTGTCACCCAAGGTATCTATGGGAACTGTAGGAACCATATTTCTACAGTGATTGTTGGCCCTTGGTCATGTATTAAGGAAGAAAGTGAAGATTAAGGAAGAAGAAATACAAAGTATGAAGTGCACGGAAGGAACACAAATCGAGGAAGGGTCGAAGTGGTTAAATAAGCATAAAAGAAGGAACAAAGTAAAGGAAAGCAAGTCGTTGAAAGATAAGATCAAGGAAAAAAAACAAGCAAAGAAGATAGATCGTGGACAAGTCAGCAAGCGGAATAAGACACTAATGGGTTCTTTGGAGCACCTCTGAGAGAAGAAGGAAGAATAGGTCAGCGAAGTCCTTAAAATGAGGGTTATGTGGACCCAAGTTTTTTGTCACCTGGGATTCGGTTCGGGGTTTTCTAAGAGTCATGGAATGTATAAATAGAGGTCCTAGAAGAGTTGATATGGGAGGTGAGAGTAGTGTTGAGATGTAGAAGTTTTATTCTTTAGGGAATTCTTGTATTTTAGGGTCTTCAGCTGGGTGCAAAGATCAACTCTGTAGCTAGGTGTGCAGGGATAACAAATAAAGAGGAAGAGAGATAAGGATCTGCAGCTGAGTGCGCAGATAGAATTGTATATTTTCATTTATTCTATAAATAAACACAGTTCTGTGGACGTATCCCTAGGGAGAGGGTGAACCATGTAAAATCTTGTTGTTCCATGTGGTTGATGCTTCTTTATTTACTATCTTTTACACTGTTATTGCACTATTATTTTTCTTGTCAAAGATAAGAGGATATAACTTACTTCGTGAAGTTAATAATAATAATGTTAAGAATCTCTAGTCTATTTTACATTGTTGTTTTGGAATCATCTTGCATTTCCTCTGGCTGGACACATGCATAGTGGGAGATTATTCAGAAAGATTCCTCTTGTGAACCTATTTAAGCAGTGTTATGGGCTTATCGAACTACTTTCAAAAAGTTAACAACATTGACTCCCTTGAAGTTAGTTTATGGCCAGGAAGCAGTGGTAACTATGGAATATTTGGTTCCTAGTTTAAGAATTGCAACATTTACAGGTATGGATGACACCGACGTTGTCCAAGACAGGCTCGCGCAGTTGATGGAACTAGAGGAAGTCAGGTTGCTTGCAGGATTTCATCAGAAGGTACAAAAAGAACGAGAAAAGGCTTACCATGATAGACATATCAAGAAGAAAACATTTAAACAAGGAGATTTGGTACTTTTATATGACAACAAGTTCATGAATCATCCAAGAAAATTTAGGACACATTGGCTTTCACCATTCGAGGTTGTCTATGTTACAGAAGGAGGATTTGCATAGTTGAAGACTCTTTATGGAGAATGGAAGGATGGTTTAGTAAATGGGAGTCGGTTGAAGTTGTATTGTGACAGCTAGCTACCTCGCGGCTCTGATTAAAATCAAAGGAAGAAGGGTCTAGGTACCAGGTATAGTTGAAATTGGGTACCAGACACAGAAAATGCAACCTGCACATGATAGGGACGGGACAAAGAAGAAAGAACAGGTTCCTCCATGTAGTCTATAGTCAAAGTAAAACAGAAGGATCAACCCTGCAGTGACTCGAGATGAGTCACATGTGAGTGTTGGGGGCCTATTGGCCCTTGGTAATGTATTAAGGAAGCAATCTAAGATTAGGGAAGAAGAAATACAAAGTATGAAGTGCATGGAAGGCACACAAACCGAGGAAGGGTCGAAGTGGTTAAAGAAGCATAAAAGAAGGAACGAAGTAAACGTAAGCAAGTCGTTGAAAGAAAATATAAAGGAAGACAAATAAACAAATAAGATGTATCATGGAAAATTCGGCAAGGGGAAGACGACACTAATGGGTGCTTTGGAGCACCTCGTGGAGAATAAGGAAGAACAGGTCAGCGATGTCCTTAAAATGAGGGTTATGTGGACCTAGGTTTTTTGGCACCTAAGCTTCAGTCCAGGGTTTTCTAAGAGTCATGGAATGTATAAATAGAGGTCTATAAGAGTTGATATGGGAGGCGAGAGTAGTGTTGAGATGTAGAAGTGTTATGATTTAGGGAACTCTTGTATTTTAGTGTCTTCAGATGGGTGCTAATATCGACTCTGCAGTTTGGTGCATAGGGATAGCAAATAAAGAGGAAGAGAGAGAAGGATCTGCAGCTGAGTGTGCAGATAGAACTGTATATTTTCATCTATTCTATCAATAATCATAGTTCTGTGGACGTATCCCTAGGGAGAGGGTGAACCATGTAAAATAATGTTGTTCCATGTGGTTGATGCTTTGTTATTTACTATGTTTTACACTATTATTGCACTGTTATTTTTCCTATCAAAGATAAGAGGATATAACTTACTTCGCGAAGTTAAGCATAATAATGTTAAGAATCTCTTGGATATTTTGCGTTGTTGTTTTGGAATCATATTGCACTTCCTATGGTTCTAGACACCTATGTCCTGCAACCCCCCTATTACTACTTCGGATGAGACTTCATCTACTTCACAGGTGTTTCGGTAAGGGCCAATAGTTAGGGTTTGTTGGTGCATTGTTAGAGTTGAACTCTAGGTGTGCCCCTATGCCAACAATGATGAAGGGATGGGAGGCAGTCCTTAGCATTTGTTCATGATTCCTTATATGATGTGCACAGAAACATAGTAACATGTAGCATATTCATAGTAACAAAAGATATATCATATGAGCACAATAAATAGAACATCAACCACATTATAACACATAGACACAATGATTAGTGTGGTTCACCCAAGATGGGATATGTCCACAATGGTCAGCTTCTTATTATATTATTCATAACATCCATTACAAAATATGTGCACTGCACTCATACATTATGTCTCAGACATACCATACATAATTCCCTTGTTGTTCTCCTATTTAGATACTCCCTATCTATCTCCATATCCCTCTATCTATTCGTCACCCTCTATATATCCCAAAAACCTTACATATTTATAAAATTATAATGGGGCTTAGACCATATTGATGGACCCAAAATTCTTAACGACTTCCAACAGTCTTCCTTCTTTTGTGTGCATTGAATCCTGCATGAAAAAGTGCACCAATTTGTTTTCCTTATTTTGCTCATGTTGATCCCTATCCAACCTGTCACTCTTGTTCTCTCATTTTTATCCTGCACAGTTCCCAAAAATGGTCCCCAAAATCTTGTCCCAAAAGGCCCCTAACACTCACTTGTGTCTTGTCCCGAGCCTCTCAGTCCTTCCTCGCACATCACAATGAAATTCTAAAAATTTTCCTTTGTGGTTACGACCTTCTCCTTTGCATATGCTTCTTGTGCCAAAATCCCATTTATTTTCTATGCAATAATGGGGGTCTTCAGTTTCTCTTCATTTTCTTGCACTTCTTTCTTTACCATGCCTTATGCAATCGCAAGTTAGTCTATCACCCAAAATGATTCCTCATAAAGCAGCTCAAGCTAGTGCACACGAGTCTTTTGTTCAACTCTTATATTTTTTTTCTCATGGTGAAACTACCTATTCTCAACTATTGCAACCATTCATTATGTTGTTGGTAGAGTGCTCATGTTCTCTTTGAACTTATGTGCCTTCTCTTACACAATCTATAACCTATGTTCTGTTTCTTGTAACTCTACATCCGCCATCAACTCAGTCCACACTTGTGTACTATCTTCATATAACTTTGCGCATTCCTCATCAAAACTCTTCATACTCTCAATGGTTTTCATGGTTGTCTTCTCCTGTTTCTCCCTTTCTTCCAGTGGGGTACTCAGTATTGTGAAATCTTTCAAATATGCTATCTTTGTGTGGAATCCTTGAATGGATTTTCTTATCTTTGTCACTTGATCTTCCAAAGGAGTACCTACTTCTATTTATACCTCTAGGATGTTTTTGTATACCTCTTACACTTCTTGTTGCAACCTTGATGTTCTCTGTCAAACATCGTCCTGTTCTAGCACAATTTTCCTATACTATGCATGTAGTGCTACATTGTCTGTAGTCACTTTGAAGAACTCTATAGAAGTCGATTATGTATGACACTTTCCTACAAGATATGTATCGTGTTCAACAATAAATATGATAATACTAAGTCAATATGACTTAATGCTTGCGCGTGCTCTTATATTTCTTTCATGGGGAACTCTGTGGTCCCTATTGATATCTTCATTATCTAGTGCTCTACTAATCCTAATGATGGTTTAGAATTCATTGGTCATGACTTTGTTGTATTTTTTGTGCTCTTTTTTTGTTCTTCTTCTGTTAGTCGTACTGGAACTATCCTGGTCGATTCCAAAATCTAGTTTAGTGTAGCTATTGCGCCTACACATTCGTGTGAATTTCCTCATGTTTCTTTGCAGTTTGTTGAAATAATTATTCTATAACTTATTTCACCTGATCTCCAATATTATCCAAGTCATATTTATTTAAGGATTGGATAGCTACTTCCTTCAAGGATTTCCTCTTCCTATGTTTATACGTTGATCACTCCTTAGGATGATCTTTTCTCTTCTCTCCAGTCTGTGGTGTTGTTTTCCGAGTGTCATATACACCATTCCCTTGTTATCCATGTTCCTATTCTTATTCTTGATCCATCTCTTGGTGTTGCGTCTCCTTCTATGTTGTTTCTAGAACTGAGGTTCTCCACTCTGCTTCCCAGTCATTTACAATCAGACTAACATCATGTTCTCTCAATTTGTAGTTGGTCGAAAACCATTGTTGATCTAGATCCCTCTTTTCTTGGATGTACATGTGTTGTGGACCTTCTTTGAATCATGCAATTTATTTATATGCTTAAATTTTCTGAGGGAGTATGTGTAGTGTGTCCTCAATACACTACCAGATTGTCTCCTTATAAATGTAGAAAATTACATTGTTTTCCATTTATCTATTCTTGTATACAAGATATGCCATAAAGAAACATACCTTGCTACCAGGCATGGTTCTTGCATATCTTCCGGAAATAAGTTTCTTTCATCTCCCTCCAAGCAACCAATGCAATCAAAATCAGTAATCATGCATAGTGAAACTTTGTACCTTTATCTTGCGCTTCCCTGCAGTTAGTTAAAAATTGGTTCACCAAAAATGTCACCCAGTTCATCTGTACTCCTGCTACACACTTTTCTGCTGCTACTATTACTATTTTTGGCACTTGTTCTATGCAACATTTCCTGAGTAACTTGAAATCCATCACCTGCATCACAAATATGATAGCATCATAATTAATGTTTCGTGACATCCAATCTATAGGTTGCTCTGTATGTGTTGTATTTTTCCTTCATATTTTTCACTAATGCTTTCTCTTGAGTCTTATTTGTGAACAAAGGTAGTGGGTCTTCCCCTCCAGACAACAATCCTATAATTTATGTGATAAGATAGGTGTTGATTTCCACTAGCTTGTCCAATCAAAGGAAACCTCCATGGATGCAACTCAATAGTAACTTGACCCAGATGCTAATTTATATGCTTCTTCCAAAGTGTGGGATCTCCAACAGGTTCAATATGCTTTTTCATTGCAGTCATGTTGCCCATTCCTACGGCTCGACTATGAGAACAAGTGAGTATGTGCTAATTCTTGTGCACATATAATTTTGTGGTTCTAACTCCATAAATTTTTTCAAATTTGCAAGATCATGGTCTAAAAACCGCATACTTACTATTGTGCCAAACATGTCTCCCTAAATACTGACCCTAGGTGGAATCATATTTTTGACAAGGTCATACTTCAACTCCTTGGGCAGTCTAACTATCTTTGTTGTTTCCTTCATGGGTGACACATATTCCCTTGGAAAGTTTCCCAGTATTGGATCTAATGCTTATGGTCTCGGGGTTTCTTCCTATACATGTATTAATGCCTGCTTAGTGCAATTTTTTTTCATTTGTGATGTGGATGCTCCTACCTTTGTTGGTGCCATGGATTTCTGTAATTCAACTGTGTATGTAACTCACTCGGCTATCTATTCTCTTTGAATGTCCAAACAACTATGACCCTTTATCTTCACCCCTCATATTCTTTTATAGGTTGTTGTCATATGTTTCATTCCTTTTCACACCAAAATTCACAGTCCAATCCATTCAATTCAATGGATTTTGCATTAATTTCATATTTTCCGACATATCTTGGTCTAGATTTGCCACCCTGTCAAAATCTCATCGCTTCTTTTCATTTATGATGATGTGTTTCTGTTGTCTCTCCATCATCTTTTTTCTTTAATTATTTTCTCGTTATATGTGCAGGTATTTGTCCTAACTCTTTTTGCGTGCAATTCAATTTTCATATCTGCATGTAACTTAATTCTCCTTCCTGCGATCCTTCCCCTTTCTTTCTTCATTTCCACAAGATTTTCTTGTTCATCTCTTTTTCTGCTAATTTGAATCTTTGAATAATTCCCAATTCATAAATTTAGGCCTCCTACCTCTTCAAATGTTTATTGTGGCTTTCCTCAAGCTCTTTCATTTCTTTTGAGAAAAATATTTTTTTTAGGTATAATATAGATATTATAGTACATGTATTGCACGCTTATAATAGTGTGCAGAAGGATGAATTTCCCTATACATTTCCATCTGAATTGCATTGATCATTCCTTCCATGATTTCCCCATTCAATTTCTCCAACTGAATGACACCTGAATTTGTCACAAATATTATCACATACGAACCCAACTAGTACATTTGGAACTTTCCAGGGTGCTGCAAAAATTTCTTGTCACAGAGAAGAAATAGGTCTCCAATATGGAGCTTATTCTATTTAATGTGTCTTTCATGCCATGCCTTTTCACATGCTTTATGAACCTATTGATGAAATCCTATGATGAAGCGGTCATCCTCCAGTTCCACTAGCCCTGACAATATTTTCTCTATTCCGCCAAAATATGTGAGCTCTAACTCCATGGGAATAACTACTTCATGGTCATATGATAATCGAAATTGTGTATGTCTTGTCAACTTATTATATGTGGTATGATATTCCCATAGTACTATAGGAATCCTCAGGTCCCAGTCATCTCAATTTACATTACATATCTTCGTCAATGCATGCTCTAGGATCTTGTTAATTGCTTCCAATGTTTCATTCGCCTGAGGATGATAAGATGTGATCCTTTGGTGATAAATATGAAATTCATTTGTCAAAGAAGAAAACTTTTTATTCAAAAAATGGGTCTCCTGGTAACTCATAAGGATTATTATACATCCAAACCTCATAACAATATTTTCGAATAAAAACCGTGCAATAGTCTCTGAGCTCCAATCTCTTACAGGATTTGTTTCATCCCATTGGGTCAAGTAATCTGTCACATTGATTATATATCTTGCTCCTGACCTTTTTCTGGTGGGTTGATCAGTCTAATGAAATAAACTACCCATTTATCAAAATATTGTAACGTAACTTCTAGTATTAAAGGAATCTCGTCTCTTCTAGATGGCTTCAAAACCCATTGTCAGACATCACAAGTCTAACATAACTCCTTAGCATCCTTAAGAAGGGTAGGCCACCAAAGTATTGTGTGTAAAAAATTTTGAGCAGTCGCTTTCCCAGCACAGTTTCCTCCTGCAATTCCTGCATGTGCCTCCAACAATATCATAGGCCTCTCATGCTCTAATACACATCGTCAAAGAATACCATATGCACCTAACTTATACAAATTTCCCTTTATAAGTTGATAATATGCTACCTTTACTACTAACTATTTATTTTTTTCAATTGGGGCTACTCTTGTGCTCAAGAATTGTAAAATATCTGCAAATTAATCATCAACCATCTGTAATGAAAAAAAGTGTGCATCTGGTAGACTGTCATTCATATTTCCTAGATCTTCCTGTATTTAATTTTCTTAGTAAGGTCCTGTATTTAATTTTCCGTGTGACAAATGGTAAGGTCCTATATTTAATTTTCCTGGTTTCACAAACACTTCAAAATCATAGTCCTGAAATAATAACAACCATATTCATATATTCCCCCCCAACACTGGATTATTGACTAAGTATCTCAATGCAAAATGATCCATGTACATATTAAAATTGTATCCAAACAGATAATGCCTAAACTTTTGTAGTGCATACACCATTTCCATTCCTTCACGCTCTGTAGTAGTGTAATTTTGTTCAATAGTAGATAACTCTATGCTGATAGATGCCATGGGATGATCCAAATATCCTTCCCCTGGCTGAGATAGAACTGTGCCTAACACTATAGATGATGCATCTATGTGGACATGGAATTCCTTCTTCCAATATGGAAATACTAGAATTGGCATAGTAACCAGTTCCTGTTTCAAGGTATCCAAACTTAGTTGAAATCCCTTGTACCATTGAAACTTGAAATCCTTATTGATCTAGGAGGATCTCCACACAAAGAATTAACTTCATGGAGAAAATCATTAAAATTTTCACACCATGGAGAAAAATAATTAAATTTTCACATCATGGAGAAAAATTCATTAAAATGATAATTAATGATAAGTGGCCAAGAATAATTAATTAATCATGAATTATTTAATTGAATTGTAATAAATGATTAATAATTTAATGATTATGAGAAACTCATGTATTATTCATGCATATGAGACAAATGATTAATACTCGAAGTGAGTTGGAAAATCTCACATTTTATTCATTTAATTGTAAAAACGGGAAATTAGTTGTGAGAATCCAACTCACAAATTAGTTTCCTAATTTTAAGAGGGAATTAGTTTCCTAGTCTTAAGGAGGAAGTTAAGGGTCTCATGAATTGGTTTGGACTCTTCCTCACTTTATTACAAGTGGATTCCTAGTCTCAAGGAGGAAGTTACGGGTCTTTCTCATTTTTTTCCTTGGGTAGGTACTAGATCCTAAATTCATGGATCTTGTCTTTTTGTATTAGGGAGATAGGAAAAATTATTTAAACCCATTTATTGGGAGAGATTGGGATGATTTTGGAGGCCCTTTGGAGACTCTTTGGGACAAGGATATTTTGAAGGTATTTTGGAGGGAGGAATCCCCTTTGGGGATCACCCTTTATGGGTCCCTTTATGGAGTTGATGAGAGAGTCCATTCTATGCCACATGATTGTGATAGATCTATCCTTGTACTTTCATAGGAGATCATATATTTGTAGGATATACATGGACAGATGCTTGTGAGAATCTAACTCTTTACATTGTGCATAAGAGCATCTATTCGATATTGCCACCTTTTGTGGGAATTCTATTGCCACTTGTTGATCTGGGAATTCATCCCTTTGCATTGTAAAGTAGAGTATATTTGAAGAAGAGAATGAAGCAGTTCATGGATTTTTTGGACTCGGAGACGTAGACATACTAGTGAACTCCGTTAACAATTTGGTGATATCTTGCTTTATGTGTTGATCTTGTCTCATGTTTTCTTATACATGTTTTTATTTATGCAATTATGATTGTTAAGTGCATTAAATAATGGATTATGAGACTAACAACACATTCACCAAGTTATATTCAATTTGGATTCAAGTTTTTCATACGAATATATTTTCACCTTAAATGAAATCAAGTTCAATTAAAATTATATTATAATTGATCCTTTCATTAAGTGAACCTAGAACCAAATCAGGTTGATATCAAGGTCAAACCGGATCAAATCACTTCTTCGGGAAATTTTCCAGTGGGGCTATGATCTGCATGTATAGCCTACTGTATGAACCAATGTTGTTCGCATTTTTCGCATCTGCGTGGACATGGAATTCCTTCTTCCAATATGGAAATACTATAATTGTCACAATAACCAATTTTTTCTTCAAGGTATCCAAACTTTGTTGACATCCCTTGTTCCATTGAAACTTGACCTCCTTCTTGATCCAGGAGGATATCCACACAAAGAATTAACTTCATGGAGAAAATCATTAAACTTTGCACACCATGGATAAAAATCATTAACTTTTGACTCCATAGAGAAAAATTTATTAAAATTCTAATTAATGATAGGTGGCCAAGAATAATTAATTAATCATGAATGATTTAATTAAATTTTAATAAATGATTAATACTTTAATGAGTATGATAAACTCATGTATTATTCAAGAATATAAGACAGATGATTAATATTTGAATTGAGTTGGAAAATCTCACATATTACTCATTTAATTGTAAAAACGGAAAATTAGTTGTGAGAATCCAACTCACAAATCAGTTTCCTAATTTTAAGAGGGAATTACTTTCCTAGTATTAAGGAGGAAGTTAAGGGTCTCATGAATTGGTTTGGAATCTTCCTCACTTTATTACAAGTGTATTCCTAGTCGCAAGGAGGAAGTTAAGGGTCTTTCTCATTTGTTCCCTTGGGTAGGTACTAGATCCTAAATTCATTGAACTTGTCTTTTTGTATTACAAAGCTAGGAAAAATTGTTTAAACCCCTTTATTGGGAGAGATTGGGATGCCTTTGGAGACTCTTTGTCAGAAGGATATTTTGAAGGCATTTTGGAGGGAGGAATCCTTTTTGGGGATTGTTATAGATCAAAATGCCACTTCTTTGCATCCTTAATGTTGGCCCACTATTCATACATATGCCAACCAATTTTTTATGAATTTCTTCTAAAAAAAACAACCTTTTTCTTGGAATACGCTCCTTGTTTCATATGAAAAGTGCATACATATACTATCTACATACCTGAAATCCCACGCACATATGCTTTATGCACTACTAAAATCACACGTGTACTCTAAAAAGTGACAAAAAATATAAAATACATGCCTTTCGGTGAAGTTTACGAGTTATCTTAGGTTTTGAAACCATATTACCTCATGTATCCCTTGTGGAAATGAATTAAACATATTTGTATCATATAAATAGGGCCCTATGGGGGGGCATTTGGATATATCAAACTAGAGGTAGGAGAACTCTACCAAATTTTCTCCATTGTTTCCCAAGCCTTCTGCATTTTTCTCTAAGTTTTATCCTCAACATTCCCTTCCATTAATCTTCCTTATACCATCCGTCATTTTCCCTTTGTATTGGAATGTTGGTGGTGAATATTTTATTGGGAACAGTGCACTTGGAGACATAGTAGAGGAACCCAGGAGAGATTCATGGAGAGCCACCTGTTAGCACTCTGTAAATTTCCTAGAGGTTGTTCGAAAGAAGAAATCTACGAGAGGTAACTTTATCCAACCACTTTTGAAGCTGGGATCTATCCCTTCCAACTTCAGAGAGGGATCTCTCTATATGATTTAAGTATGTTTTGAATTTCAAAATATTAGGCTAGGTAAATAAATAAGTTGGTTTTGTTGTCGTAGTGTTTGTCGAGTTGGTTGAGATAGTTTACACATCCATTGGGCTATGGGGTCTGTGTCGTAAAGATGAAATCCAAACCAGAAAAACAAAGGAACCTTTCATAGGGAGAGATAATATAATCATTGGATTATTCAATTGCATAAATGAGGAATAGCAGAAAAGACGAGAAAGATAACTTCAACAAAGAAGCAGTTAAGAATTTCTTTATTGAAAAACCAGAAGATAAAACACTAAAATCTTTTGAGTCAGAAACAGGGTATACGAGATAATTCATACAACGTTCATTACTCTTAAAGATTAGATTTATAAAACAGTATGATAACAAAGTGAGAATAACATTTAACGTAGAGAGAAAAACATCCCCAATGAATACACACAAGAATCCTGTAAAAGTGCCTCTTTGTATTAATGGAAGATCTCTTCAAAAATATTACAGTCTAATAGCTTGCAGGGAGTGAAGATCAACAACCCTCAATACTTCGAAAGATGAAGTATTTATAACTCAAAATTACAAAAAATCCTATCATCAAAGACCAGGACGTGCTAAATCTATTTTTAGCCTAACTAACTTAACAAATTACAAAAATCTAGGAACTGCTTGATGATGTGTCGTAACTGCATGCTGATTTCTGGGTGGACCGTTGGTGAGGCCTCTGCACGACCTCATCTAACTGGACAAATGACTGGGCTAGGACAACTCATCTACTACTTGATCAGATCATAGATTTCTTCCCATCGGAGATGACTGGGCACATTGACTTTGAGTAGCCTTCGATAAACTTCATCCATTTCTGTGTACTTGGCGAAGGTGGGTTTGGTGACGAAGATGTATCGAATCTCATGCTGAATATTGATGTCCCACTGAAGCACATCTAGAAATTCCTTGCCAGTGATGCTGCCTTGAATTCCTGAAAACTTTGAATTGTCCTTCGCCACATCGGCTAGTCTCTTTTTGTAGTCTGGGAGTGTCATCAATTTGTTGTTGATTACTTTTAGACCAGGAAGACCTTTCTTCTGTAGAGCCTCAGTCTTACTAAAAAAACCTTTGTACCCCTAGGTCCATGGCCTGAACCTTTTCTTCCAACTGAAGCATTAATCCTCTCTTGGTCAAATCTCTTTTGACCTCAAGGATGGTCTTTGTTCTATCTTCAATTTTCATCTCTTCCAGCTCCTCCCTGGTCTTAGAATTTAGGAACTTGATGATTTCATTAGCCTGGGTGGGAATCTCTCCCAATTCCGATATGATCTTCTCAATGGCCTGTTTGCTTCTCTACACTAACTCATTTTGCTCAAACATGATCTGTATCATTGACCATATCTCATTCATAGACATGGTGATGTCTGTCCAAATGCTTTCTTTAACTTCGGCCAGAGTTTTACCTGCCACTGTTTGCTTCCGGAGCTGTTGTAACTCTTATTTGAGCTGGTATGACACCTGCTTTTCCTTGGAGAGGCTGGTCTGATATGAAGATTTGAGTTCTTGAAGGTTCTCAAACTCCTTTTTGAGACTGCTAATCTATGTTTCCTGTAGGTTCATCTTTTCCATAGATTTAGCCAATTCGAGTGTCTTTTCCAGGGATGCCAGTGGAGTTGCGGATGGGACTTATGTTACTGATGCTGTGCTCACTCTCAAAAGTGGAATTGCGCTTGATGGAATGACTTTTATTGGATTCAGTTGTTCTTTCTCTTTTACTAAATTCTCCATCTCAGCTTCTGTTTCCTTTAGTTGTGCATTCTGCTCCATGAGTAGTTTGAGCATTTCATCTTTTTCTCCTTCTGTCTCTGCTATCTCCTTCGCCTGTGAATCCACTGTTGGCGGCAATTTCAGTTGTTTCCTTAAGGAGGCTATGTCATCATTTTTCTTCTTAATCATCTCCTCGACAACTTTCATGTTTGAAGGATCGTAACCGATCTTGAGGACCAGTTCCTCCAAAGTCTTGATCCTGTTGTCCTTGGAAAAGGATGATATCTTTTCCAACTTCAACTGTGTTTGGACGTTGTTCAGGGACACTTGCAATTTGGACACAGTCGTGGAAGCATGCGCCAATGTATAGAAAACCATCTCTCATGTTTGCTTGTGAAAATCCATCTGATCAGTCGGATGCACATCCTTATTTTGGAATTCAAAGGTGGCCCTTTTGTAATCAGTGATTACCTTTGGATCTAGCACCTGTGCTTGGAGGAATGCCATATGCATTCTACCCTTCTCAGTGTCAAATGTCGATAGCAACCTATGCTGTGTAGTTGACGTCTGCTTCCAGAACTGGGAGCAAGTGCTGGTGGTCAGGGTCTGATTCCTTTTCTTGATCAGATCGTATTTTTTAAAGATGCTCAGCTTCAGTCCTACCTTGACTGGTTGGGTGGTTGGTGGAGTATCTGTATATTTCTTCGGCAATGCTGAGGTTATGATATGTTGAATACTTGCACTGAGGGGTGGCCTATCAACCTTGGTCACTGTAGTAGATGGGACTTCCTTTCCCCCAGTCGGGTCGGGAGCTGAAGTAGTTTTAGACCTCTTGGTATGCAATTGAAATTCTTCTGACGACACTTCAGTGACAGGCGGAGACAAATCTTGCCTAGGCCTTTTCTCTTTCGAAACCTGTGGGGTGGTTGTTTGTGATACAGTGGCCAGGGGATCCAGCTGTTCTGCTTCGACCAAAGTGTTTGGTTCCCATACTATCTGGTTTGTGAATCTCTTGACTTCAGGCCTAGATTCGTGGACATATGGGATATTCTTGTTCTTCACCCTCATCTCGGTCCTTCTTGGAGATGGTCTCGCACGGATCGTAGTGCCATGTGAAACTCATGAATAACTTCATTTCCTTCAGTAGCTTGTTGCTTCTTCTCCAGCGCCATGATTATTGCAAATGAAAGAGCCAATCTGCCCATTGATTCTGAGCTGTTGCTTTTTCTTTAGTGACATAAAGTGAATATCATCAGAGTTTATCATCTGCCTTATGTACTCCAAAGAAAAAATTTTGACAGGCAGGTATTTGGGCAGCTTATACGGTGCCAAATCACACCCATATTCTCTAATCTCAGTGTGATTTTGGTATAAATACCAATCACCAGTCTTTGTGTGATCCGAGAGATGCAGGATCCTCTGAACTTCATCATTTATCCTAGGTTCGGGCCTGCCGCTAAGAATACTTACCACTGGGTGGTAGAATTGATCGATGAACTCCTTGAAACTGAACTCTATGGAGTTATGCCTGAGCAGGGAGGTCCATGCAATTACTGCCTGGGATTTTCCATCTCTGTCCATATTCTGCATGGAAAAAGTAAATTTGTCTGCTTGAAAGAAAACGAACAAGTATGCCATTATTGCAGAATACCTGAACATGCCTTCCGTGGCGAAATTGACAAACTGTTCTTGAATATTATTTGTCGAGAACGTGTTGAAGTCGAACTGGGTAATGGGCTTCTCATCGGTGGAGAAAATGGATAAAAATCCCAAAATGGGTTCATCTACCCACTGATCTGAATAATAACCCAACAAGGTGCATAGGGATGTGATGATCTGGTTTCCTTTGGTCGAAAATATGGAAGAGGGATAAGGGGGATTTGTAGTGGGGAGTTGAGCAGATTGTGGGAGGAAAAGATCAAATATTTGAGCTCTTTGAGGGAAAGTCATCTTCTGATATAATTCAGTGAGAATTTCTAGGTTAAAAGGTGATGCAGAGTCAACTCGGGGTATTTTCATCATTTGGTCGATGGTTTCAGGCGTGATGAGGAACAAAACTTCTCCAGACGAGGAAACGGTGGCTATTTTCTCGGGAATGTAGTGGGCTTGGCACTTGAGGGCAAACTCTGGAAAAGGGTGAATCTGAGGAAAGAGATACAGGGGTAGATTGGACTCCCAGAGTCCAATTTCGTCACTCTTGTCCAGGAAAACTTCTTTGAGCCATGATTAGAGGTCTGCGAAATCGAAATCGCACTTTGTATCTGTGATTAAATAATCTTTGTCGGCCACTGGAATCCTGTCGAGGTCGACAGGAGGTAGGAGAAACGGATTCTTCTCTCCTTCTACTCGTTTTGACTTTGGTGCCATTACTGCAATAGTACCTGCAAAAAACAATGTTAGAGGGGAAAACTGTAGGTGGGGGCGACTAACTGAACAGAGAAAAAATGGTGTAAAAATTATCTGGTGCGATGAGTGGGTAAATGGTGAAGGAAAGAAGAGTGAGGGTAGTTTTGAGTAAACATGTGTCTGTTGGGCGCAGGGGGACTGGTCAGCTGGTTAATGGATAGGTTATCCAGTAAAAAATGGCCAACGGATCACTTAGAGTGTGAGATGGCAGGTGACAGTGACTGAGGGATACGAACGGGTGAAGTGGTGGTTATCGATTGGGGTAAAAATCATGGCGAGGGGGATTTCCACGAGCGAATGGGGGAGAAAGGACTGATAGAAATTTAAGGGATGTGACTCTTTTAGAAATGTGGATGGTGATGTCAAGAGGTGACGAAGGTATGTTAGACAGTAGGAGGCGATGGGACTCGGGACCGGTAGATTGATGCCACGTCTAGATAGGGTCCCGCCAGAGGAAAGATTCCATTCTGGACCCACCCCCCTCAGTTAAAAGAAGATCAGTCGGGGGGGTCCAAAAAACACCTTGAGTCGTTGATCTGTGCGCTTGCTTCTTGGCCGCATATATGTGCACGTTATTTATCACACATTCTGGATGCCCCCCTCCATTAAAGGCAGAATGGACGGGGGGGTCCGAAATCCAATATTGATTGTAGATCTGCATGCTTAAACCTGAACCGTCCAGATGCACACGGGTCTTATCAGCAATTCCAGACCCCCCGCCCCTTCTGTTAAAGATAGAATGGTCGGGGGGGTCCAGAAAGGTCTGTCCACCGTAGATATGGGTGCAATCATCCGGACCATTGATATATGAACGGAGCATAAGTGAGGACGCGGAAAATACATGTACTGAGAAACTTAGGATAAGTGCATTTGACGGATTTTTACCCAAGGCTTTTCATGTCTACACCACCAAGGGGTTAGCCAGACAACCTTTTAGGTATCCAAATCATGGTGTAACATTGATCATCAAGCTGGTTTTATTGAAGTGAAGACACTAGCCTATATTCTAACCTAGTTTCCTATGACAATTAACCCAGATTAGACTATTGGGTTAAGAATTTACTCTACCCTGGGGCTATCTGACCAAGATTAGACAATCTAGCCAGATTTATTCACTAATCCAACCTAGATACTTTGGCTAAGATTAAACGGTTTAGCCAAACTTATTCACTAACCCTATCAACATCAATTTAAAAAGAACTTGGCCATGCTTGAAAGGGATGGACCAAGTTACTATTATTGCATGGGGCTTTATTGAAATTCTTTTATGCCCTCTTTTCTTTTTCAATTTTTTTTTTTTTTCTTTTCTTTTTTCTTTTCTTTTTCTTTTCTTTTTCAAATTATTTGCAGAATGAAAAATCATTTGTCAACAAAAACACTAGAGAGAGATAATATTTCAGTCACCAGTTGATCCTATAACTTATAGGGTGATAACAACACCAACAAAGTTCAGGTCGTAACATTCAATTTTGTTATTAATAAAAGAGAAAAGTTCTTGTCCCATATCTTTATGTCTATGTGTTTATATTTATGAATCCTTTTGTGAATAACTAACTCTTTAGATAATCTTGATAACTAAGCATATGTTGTCCTAGATTGTTCTGTAGCATTGTTTAAAGACAAATTTGGGAGGAGTCCTGCAGTCTTGGAATGAACAACAATCGAAAGGGATCAACATCAACCATACAGACTTAAGGTACACATTCCTATCTGATTTCTCTTTCCTTAATTATTGTAAGGTTGTGTTTGGCTTGGGGTAGAATAGGACCTTTTATGTATTTTAGGGTGTTAAGGCTATGCCTAGTCGTTAAACCTATATTAGGGGGATTTCCCCATAATATAATTGGTGACTCCATTCGGGAGTCTCTATACGGTCCTTTTTTTAGGAGATCTTTGTTTGGCTTGAATTCTTGTTTTTTGAAGTATTCTGAGTCTTTTTGGGACTCTAGTCACCTTATAGGTTCCAACAAGATTTCCTAAGTTGAGTGCTATGTCTGAATCTTTTCTTTTTTTTTGAAACTTTTCAGCCATGTACGCGCCCTGCTATATACCCAGCCTATGCACATACATGTTTTTCATTATACACAACCAACATGCATACGCGGGCTAACTATGCTCAACATGCATTTCTGTCATTTGGAATAATTTTTCAAAATGATTTTCTTTCCTTTTTGGAATCGCTTGGCTTCTCAGGTCTTCTTGATTCTCTGACGTCTATGTTGAATGTGTTTGGGTAGGTTAAAGGCTCCAATTATTTTGGAATTTGTAAAGAAATAGTTTTTGTTTCTTATCTCTTTTTTCTCGTTGTCAAGGTTAAGGGTGAACTTATGAGCTTTAGGTCCTCTTGTGGATTCCATTGAATCCTTGCTTTCATGCAGTGGTTTAGGGTCTTATTCAGTATTGTGTTTCTCATCCTTCTCTCTTATGCTTTCAAAAAGAAAAAAATATCATTGCTTGTTATTTTCATTTCTAAGCATATAAAAAAAATGTGTTGTAGTTCATTAACTACATTTGCATTCCAGTATGCATGTTTGTTTGGTGTTAGTAGCTTATGTCATTTCTTTAAAAGAAAATACTTTTGTTTCCAAAGTTCCTTTTAGGATTTTTCCTTGAAAGTTTCAATAGTTTGCATTGCATTTTGAAACGAAAAAAGCAATCTAGGAAAAATTGCATTTTAGGATCTTGGTCTCTATTTTGAAAATTTTGCACCTTCAAAGTTAAAATCCATTTTTTCAATTATAGAGCGTAGCTTGCTTTCTGCACAATGTTATAAAAGCTTATTAACTCTTCTCTTTCATCTCTCAAGAACACCATGAGATTCAATTTTGTACCCTCTGACTAATCGAGCCATTAAAATCAACGATTAATGCTAAAATAAACTAGACTTTTTTGTTTATAAGGTACACCAAGTAGTCTAGGCTTTAGGGCCTTGAAATTGGTGTGGAGAGGAAACTCTTCAAGGCCACTTAAATAAACTTAAGATTCTGTGATAGGGAGTGTAAAATTCCAGTTTCATAGGAGTTATCTAGGACCCCCCTCTAAAACAGGGGCTAAACATGAGGTCGTGTGAGGAAAGGGGGAGGAGATAACCCCTCCAAAGTCAGACCAAGCATAGTGGGGATCGTATATTGAGGGTCATTCTTGGGGTATTTGTTGTATGCATTTGACTACAGAGCTTCATGGACCTCTAATCCATTCGGGATCCTCAGTTGTCTTCTGGACCATTTTCCTTCGGTACCCTTGAAAGGCTTTAGAATTTTCTATCCTGCTCATTACGATCATCCCGATTGTCGACTGTAACTGCCTGGAAACTGACTATGTGTTGGAAACCTAGTTGCCTTTTTTGTAGGGAATTACATGGGTGACCGCGGGGGTATACCACGGTACCTAGAGAAGACGTCATATCACACTTTGCAGAGTATACCCGTAGGGTTTTTTCGTTTTCAAGTTACACTTGCACTGGTAAATTTCTCTAGTGTCGATTGGCATAACTATTCTTCCTTCTAGTTAGTTGATTACTTGATTTTCCTTTAGGAAAATTTTAGTGTGTTCTCTTTTTTTCTCGCTAGATTAACCTTAGAGTGTCGTTTGATCAATTCACAAGGTGGAATATCAAAAACTCCACCGTTCACGTAGGCTTCAGGACCTATCACCGGTTACTTTGGAGCCACCTTCGCCATCACTGAGGGAAATCATAGATCAAGAGGGTTCTTTTGAAACCATCGCGCCACATAAAATGGTACCTGAGCATTCTCCTAGAGAATACTTTCTTGCACCAAAGGAGACTAGCATTTATAACCTTGAAGTTGAAGACTTTAGGCATGTAAACCATCCAATCACTAATCTTTAAGTGCCAATCCTTGTTCAGGTAGTCCCTCCTGAGGTGACTTCTCTTGATCATCGTTTTGTTAGACGACTGGCTATGGAAGTGAGTAATACTACTTCTATTGGGAGTCCTCATACTACCATCCCTTACGTGGGAAGAGGAGGGTTGTACCTCCTCCTCCACCTTCACCTACAAGGAAAATTGCTAAACAAATACCTACCACTTTTGGTAGTGGCACAGTCCCCACAACGACTACGATGACTATTCCTTATAAAAAAAACATATCTGGCACTCCTTTCACATATGGGATGTCGTGTTTCGACTAAATTTTGACTTTAACTTACTCTATAGACTATTGGTATAGGGGCAGGGAGTTATAATTCTCCCTTGAAAGCATCCTTTACCAGAACCACTGCTCCATTTAATGTTATCCATTACAGTAGGGGTCATATCCCTCCTCTGTCCCCCTCACTTGGAGGTGTTTTCCAACAACCATCCAGGATTAATACCAGTTCCAAATTTTTTAGTGGAGGGATTCATGGACCTCATTCCTATATGAATCTGGTTGGGTCTATTCCTTTCTCATTGTTTGGTTCTTTCAAAAACAACACTTTCTCATCATCTATGTTTTTGTCATGGGGAAACCCCTCCTATAATCAACCCAACCCTATGCAAGGCTTCATTCCTTCACAAGGAGTGATGACATGATATTTATCCTCTCAAGGTCTTGGAAATCCCTAGCAGGGATCTTTACCTTCGCAAGGGATGTTGATTGGGGAAACCCCTCCCACACTAAGTGGAACCCCAAGCAAGGTTCAGTACCTATGCCAGGAGGACTGGTTGAGGGAATCCCCAACCAAGTTCCTTGGAATACTATGCAGGGAGAAATCCCTACCCAAGGCATGCCATTGAATTATGTGAATCCGTCGATGATGCAAAATAATGTGAAAAATCCTTATACTAGCCAAGGACAACATGGTTTCTATGAAATCCCTGGCCAACAAGTAAAATTTTCCTAGCAACTTGGTGCCAATCAAAATCCAGGCTGCTCCTTTCCTTTGAATCCACCACAACCTAGGTTACCTTTCCTGAGAACTCTTCATTTTCCATATTTTTCAAGGTTATTGAATGATCCGATCTATCATGATCCACGTTGGCCTCCTATGCCAACTAATTTTCCCTTAGACATACCAAAATTTGAGCGCAAGCCTGGCAAGGATTCAGGTGATCCTGTTACAACATTTCATTTATGGTGCTCCTCCAACTCATTGAAGGATGACTCTCTTCTGTTTTGTTTGTTTCAATGCACTCTTGTAGGGGTGTTGTGAAATGGTATATCGAGATCAATAGCTCAAAGTATTATTACTTTAATGACTTGGAAATTATTTTCTTAAACCATTTTCAGTTACCAGTGAGATACGATGTCGACACAGAGTTGCTTGACAAGTTCAAGTAAACAAAATCCATCCATATCTATGATCACATCTAAGAATGGCATCACCGTACGAGCTTGATCAATGTCCCTCCCAAATTTTTTCTCAAGTGGTTCCTCAAGTCCTTGGTTCCTTGTGTCTCCAAAGATGTTGCGAATTTCAGAGTGTTCTCTGAAGAAGAGGCTATTATGAGAGCCCAAAAATTGGAATTGATTTATTCTCAATCAGGTATGTCGTACAAGATTCTTCAGAGCTAACCAGTTGCACCAGTTATCGATCCAACATACTATGGCCAACCAGACTCCTGGTTCGACTGCCCCCACAACCCAAACATCTAAAGTCCACAGTGTGGAATCGAAGAATCCCAAGGGTAACCAACAACCCAAGGTAAAAATGAAAGACAAAGGAAATAAGGGTAAGGGGGATAAAAAGGTTTCTAATAATGTTGGCAAGGGTAAACCCGAGAAGAATAAGGTGAATTTTCCATGTAAGATTTGCATGGACAATCACTTGACTCACCAATTCCCTCGGCTTGAGGAAACCCATAAGATTTTGGCACAGTAGAAACCATCTTTGTTAACTAACCCTTTCCCACAAGGGAAAAATGTGGCACAAGTGTCCTCATCCATGAACGTGCTTGGGAGAAATCAGGGATCCCCCATTCTTAATGCTAATAATGGGTCCACAAATTTATACATGATGAGATCCAATTATGTTCATCTGTAGACTAGGGCTCATGATTATGGAATGTCAGAATCTGCTGATAAGGGAAAAGAAGCCTACAACCCACCATCTCCTCTTCATATTGAGAAGAATGTGGGAGAAACTATGAATTGCATCCCTAAGGGTGCATTTAAGAAGGAATCTCACAATCCAAATGCAAGGGATGCTTAAAACTACTCCATCGTGGAGGATCTAGCACAAACTCCTTATGCAATGATTGCTCTGGAATTTCTCCAGAGTTTCACCTCACAGAGAAAATCATTGTTTTTTGCCTTGGGTGCTACTGAGACCGCTAACTCGGGAATTATTTTTTTTAATGTTACTAATTATAAACCTAGTTTGCCTCACCACATCGCTTTACAAATAGTAGTGGTCTATGCCATGAAAACATTGACACGAAAAATTTTCCACATGGTGGTAGACGAGGGTGCCTTGACTTGTGTTATGTCATTGACATGTTATCAGGCCATTGGCCAACCTGATTTGTCTTCATTTTCGATGTTGTTAACTCTGTTTTGAGCACTCAACACACCCTAAAATCCTTATCACATTTTATGAATTTTTGGGTACCACTTGTTTTCTTCACTGCCTGACTTGATTTCAGTTGGGAAATGGTTTATCTTGTTTGTTTCCATGTCTCTTATCACCTAGTCAGTTTTGTTTGAACTTGTGAAGCCTCATGTCTAAAATACCTTAGCACTCAAATTAAGAATCAACAGCTAAGAACCGCACCTAACGCACTCAGGTTCGGCATCGGAAAGAATTCAAGTAAGTAAAGGAACTACACAAAGACAACAATTGTCGAGCACCGATTCTCATCAGCATCAGCAGAAGGCGGTTTTGGGGTTGCATAAGTTATTCACATAAAGGTTTGAGAGATAGTCGATCCCCTTCGGCATCGGAAAATACGAGAAAGATAGACATTAACAAAGGACGTAAAGAAATTATCAATAGCCAATATTCGATGCGCTTTATCAGGATCGAGGAAATCCATAAAAATAACAACAATCATTTTGACCATGATAAATTTATCTCCGATCACCGATCCCCGATGCATTTTTGGCATCGAGACCTTTTCGAGGGAGATGATCCGAGATCACTTGGGTAAGTTTATCATCGATCGTTGATCCTTGACACTTTTCGGCGTCGGCAAGATGGGATTGGGGTGTTGAATGTATGGATTAAATAAAACCCCGACTTCGATTAACATGAGCAATTGAAGTCACTGGTCTCGAATGCCATGTGTCTTTACCACGTAAGAGGATCGTACGGTCTAGTTTTTTCCTGAGTCAATTCATTTCCCTAGGTCCTAGTCATGCCTCCTAGTCATCTTTGCCATTCCATCTTTGTACATCAAGATCAATCGAAGTTAGAGCTTTTGCAGGAGGATATCAATGAAAATGTTCACAACATAGTCCTTACCCCCGATCCATGAACTGAAAGAGAGGAACGATGGGACGTTTGCGGCATTAGATACGATCGTATTTTGGACATTTAAGGAACTTGTTAATGCTCGATCCTGCATTAGTTTATACCCCATGTGTCGATTAGAAAACAACATTTTGAAATGTCCAATAGACTACATTACCACCCACACCTCCGTCGTCAACCCACGATGAATTTAAGTTTAAACATCTCTAAAGGTATGGTGAAATATTTGTTGAAATTTCACTCAAAACCTGAATTGAATGGTTGATGCGACACGGTAAGGTCATCCCTGTTTAAATCTCTAGAACCATTTTTGAACAAATTCATCCTACTCACAAGTTGAAATCCATAGAATCTGAAGAAGCAAAGCGAGCATCTCAAGACTATACTGACCCTCCAATTATCAAAACCAAGTTTAACAAGCTACAGAGGTATGTGTTCAAGTTTTTCAATTTGGTAATCATAATTTATATATTCATCCAGTTTCTTACACAGTCTCTAAATTTTTCTCTAGTTGCAGGAAAATGTCGTTGAGAAATCCAACCACCAGACACTCTCCAAGGGCGCTCAAGATAAGGGAAGTTGAAACATGCGAAGGATCTTCTATGGGGACCACAAATAAGTTGGAGTATGCTCCCAAGGCAGAGCCTATTATCAAAACCTTGAAAAATAAATCTTTTGCCCAACCTCCAACCTTCGTTGATACTAAAGAAAGAACTGGGTCCAAAGTAATGCTCCCATAGTGGGGGGATCTCTTTAATAGGATCAGCCGAGAAGCATACCCATAATATATCCCTTAGAGTGATCTAGATGTAAGGACACTCGATGACCAGGTGTTCCCAAACATCTGGCGATCGTATTTACACATGGTGACAAGTAGAACCTCAGTTTTCCCCTGCATAGAGATTCTGAAATGGCTCATCGGCCACATGGATGGGAATAAATGACTGATCAATGATGAGAATGGTGGATGCATCAGATTTTTCCTCCTAACAGAAGTCCAGAAGTATTATAAGCTCAGGGACCCAAAGGAGAGGCTCAACATGGACTTTGTGGTAAAGTTCTATGAGTTCCATGACACCATCTGATTGATGGCCTCATGGTGGAAGGAGGACAAGAAATTCACTAACCGAAGCAATGGCTGGTATGGAACAATGTCTCTCATCTGTTGGTTTTATGGAAAAAAGGATTGCTCCAAGTTTTGAGAAGCATGGATTTCTTTGGCGTAAATAGTTGCAATCCCCGGGAGAAGCCTCAACTAGGGAGCGATAATCTCAAAACAATTAAGCATCTATGTACACCAAGATTAGATGTTGAAGGAAGGAGAGGTATCAAATTTCTACATGGCCTCATACCTTCTCAATGTCATGTATGTAAGGAATGTCTTCACCGGCATCAATATAAGCTAGCATGTTGCAGAGCTCCCGGTCCACGTCTACTTCAGCATATTATGGGAGAATAGGTACAAGAAATATTACGCACTCATCTACGATGAATTCATCGCCCGCATTTATTTTATTTTTTTAAGAAGGAATGCCCAAGACTATCGACAACAACCAAGAAAATGATAGTCAGGGTAGGCCATTGGTACTTGGACGAACACTCAACCTACATCAGCGTGTTCGGTGCCACATATCCTACCTGCTCATCTCCCAGATGGGCTCGTTGTGGGAGAAATTTGTTATTAGACGTGTTATCTACCAAAACGAATCAGTCAATTTGTTCCATTTTGTAGGTGATAGCGTGGTCAATAATAGGATTCTATATAAATTTTTAGATTCTAGAAGTGTCAAAACATAGGATTTAAAATTGTACCCTAGAAATAAATTGATCCTCAAAAGGTTGTTTTTTTAATTTTGTGAAAAATCTTTTCACCAGCTAACATATGTTGCTAAGTTGATGGTTAGCTGGTGAAAGCCTCGATTTTCAACGATTAAGGTGTACTCCCCGCAGGAAAGTAAGCTGGTGAAATCACTAAACATGGATTTTGCTTCAATGACTCCAAAATCAAAAAGGGACACACTCGACACACATCACTCAATCATTATGGAGAGCTAGTTGAAACAAACGATGATGATGATACTATTTGTGCACGTTTTAATAAGACATTATGGCAGATTGTGCTTCTGATTTCGTGTGACAGCAATGAGAGGATTGGAGATGATGAATTCACATTCATCATTAGAAGCATAGGAGAAAGTACCTGCCACGCCGCGACATCAAATCAATATCTTTTGTTTTGAATTCATGGTGTTCATAGGTAATATGATATGGTTTCATGTTCAAATTGGTGACATAGAAAGTTTACACCAGTGCCAGCCTTGTCTGTATCAAGAGAATTACCATGTGAAAATCAATCAACTTACAAGTTGCAGATGGCGAGGAAGTGAATTGGGTTGCAGATGAGGGAAGAATAAGATAACCTCTCATTTTTGCAGTCACATCCAGATGTGGAGAAGCGTTTCTCAGACGCAGGATGCATGACTTATGTGGAAAAATTACAGCAGGGTTATCACCAGGCAACAACAAAAGTTTTTGCCAGGTCATATGAAGGAAAGAAAGCTAGCGTGGGCTCTCTAGAGATGATAATCGATGAAGCTTCCATTGCTACAGCAATTGGCTTACCCAGAACAGGCTAGAGCTGGTATAAAACGACAGTGACTAAGAACTTAGATTTCAGGGTATATCTCAAGCTAGAATTCAGAAGTGTAACCTAGAAGAAAATCTTATATGTTTCTCACCTGGAAGAGGAATGGAAAGATATGTTCAAAGGCATTCAACTTTACTTAACTTCAGAAGGCAGGTATGACAAGTTAATGTTATACCATTTCAGACTTTTAGATCATTTCACAGGGAAGACCCTTCTGAATTTGCCTTTCTTCCTTCACAAAAGCCTAACCAAAGTGTGTAAGAAGATCAGAACTGAACCTCTAAGCATAAAAAATGCCCTGTGTCATTATGGCCTGATCAAATTGATAATTTTAGAGGAACTGGGACAAAGAGGAAGAACTTGGCAGCACTTTCTTTTCTGGGAAGGTTTTGAGACCCAAACTCAACCTGTAAATGAGCAGAAGAAATCAAGGAAAAAGAAATCAAATCCTCAGAGAAACTCAAGGAGGAGGAGAGCTCTCCCAAGACCAGCAAAGGACAGGGTTTCTAGCATAAATCCCAAGAGAGCAAAGAATAAACTGGATTTTGAAATAAACTCAAAGAAATCCACAGTAAAGAAGACAAATGTTCTCAATTTTCCATACACAGATTCATATACAGATCCAAAAAGGGAAGATGAAAGTCCAGCCATTAAAATTCCAGAGCACTCCATGGAAATTGCACAAGACCATGAAGCTTTTACTCCTATAGATGAAGGTGAAACCTCAAATAATAAGAAATCAAAAAAATCATAAAAGATTAAAGAGCTGAAAGAGATAATAGCACAATGAGAGGTTCTGGAAAGAGCGATTATGGCAAGATACAAAGCCTTATCAAAAAATTTTGCAAAGACAAATGCATCTTTTGAGAAGCTAGCTCATTAAGTTGTTAAAGACAAAAAGAGGAAGAATGAAATCACCAAAGATTATAACAGCTTATGGTGGTTAGCAAAATGCCTCAAAAGGAAAATCAAGAAATTGAAGAAAAAGATCAATACACATCCTGATTTACAGGTACTGGCCTAGGTTGTTGTGAATTTGCAGGGGGAGAAATCTAAAGAACATTGAGTTTTTGATGAAACAACAGTTTTGAATATGGAGGGTTTCCTTTTTTACCAAGACAAAACTTTCACCTGCGCAGAAGGAAGAATTATAACTAGTTAGTTGGTGAAACGCAGAGCTTTCACCAGCTAATTAGCAAATCGAAAGGCGAAATAGCTGTTAAAACTAAAGAAAGAAAATTTTGGAAAGTTAAGCTGGAGAAAAGCGATTTTGGACTGATTAAAAGGATATGGGAGTATCAAAGGATTAACCACCAAATCAAGAAGTATTCTGCATCAAAGATTTGTGGAGGTTTTTGGGACTAAATGCCAAATTTGGTCAACTAAAGTTTTGGGTTATAGTTGTTGAAAGATTTCCAGCTACAGAAGACATGTGTCTTTACCCTCCACGACACATCAGAGTCATACAAGTGATGAAGACCAGATGTCTAATATCAACAAAGAAGATAGTTTGAGTGCTAGAAACTAGTTCTTTTTTATTATCCATTTGTATTTAGTCAGTTTTACTTTCTATATTTAGATATACAGATCCAATTTTTCAAGATCTTAGACTTGTTGTAAGGGATATAAATGCCTATCTTTTTAAGAGATCGGGGTTCAATATGGGGATACATTTTCGCTAATGTTATAGACTCTTGTTGGATAATAGAATCACAATCTCCTTTTGTCTTAAATATTAGAATTGCTCATGCATCTTATCTTTTTGTACTTTACTTCAGTTTTTCTTATCTTCTAAAGACTGTCATCTCTTTATTAAGCTCATAAACTTGAATTGAAGGATTTCTTGCTATCTTGTATTAACCCTACACCTAGTTGTATTTGGTAATCAAGATTAGTATTCTTCATTCCCTGTTTAAAATATCTTGTCTGATTATTGATTTCTAAAAGAACTGTCTTATTCGAATGTATGGTGAGTTGTCTATTTCATTAATAATTGAGTTATCCCATTGTTCCAAGCATACCTAATTATCATATTCTTAAGTTACCAAGCATCTTTAGCCTACAACCCTAAAGAGTTTCTTGGAGAGATAACAAGACCATCCTGCAAGGCTATAATGCCACATTGTTCAAAGAAAAGAAACGGGATTTCATACCCTACGTTTTTCATATAGGGTTTTATCCAATGAAAGATATTGGTCAATCCAAACAAGATGGGATTAACGAACTGGAATTCAGATCCCAGACAGGTTTATTTCACAAGCATGATCCTAAAGGCCTGGTCCCCCAACAGGATTCGCAAGTATCATCTTTCTAGCCTTATTCTCATGATAAGTTTGAGGATGAAATATTCACAAAGTATGCCCAATATTGGGATGAGGTGGTGCAAAGGATGACATGAGCATGGATGAACATGTGGAAATGATAGAGTAGTCAGCACAAGAGGCACTCAGAGCCAGGGAAGAAATTAGAGCATTAGAAACAACAGAGGCATGGAGAAGGGGATTTGTCTTGATAGAAGGGGCACAAAGAATCATTGATCAATTGAAAAATCATCCTAATCTGGTATAGATGGCGAGTTTCCCTACTCATGACCCGGTTGAAATCCGATGGGAACAGGGTGGCCCAGAGCCGATATAGATTGAAGAAACCACTGAGTCAAATAAACCTGAAGCTCCACCACCACATGTCAGATCACCAGGGGATGTTTCAGCTCAGCCCGAGATAGTGAGGATATCAGGGAAAACAATCATACCAAACCCCCTATTCGATCTAACAACCATTTACGATGATGAGGAGAGTTCATAAGTGTCCCTGATCACTACGGTGAAAATTACAGAGGAGAAAGAACCTGAGAAAACATCCACCTCGGGTCTCGATGCTTCAATTCAAAGCCACCCACAAAGTGAGAATGAGGTATAAAGTGCCTTCGACACTGAGCCACTCGACATACCAAGAACCCCAATGGAGAGCTTGAGGAATGAGCGAGGATCGGGTGAAGAAGAAGGAGAAATTCCATATCAGGAAATCAACGTTTCAACAGTCGACTACCAAGTAAGTACCGAACCCTCCCATGAGTAATCATTTTTTGCTAGTACCTTTCCAGCCGATGAGAAGAAACTAGAGGTTGAGCCATCAGAACACATAGAAGAGGTTCAGGAACCCAACCTTGAACAGATACACACAATCAGGAGCCTGGAAAATACTCTAACTTGAGGAGAACAACAAATCCCCGAACTAGTTGATGAGGTTGTTGATATACAATAAATCTATTACGACTGAAAGAGGAAAGCCATCATGAAGAGAACCACTAAGAAGAGGAGGCTTACTTTGGACAGTTCGATCCTCATCACCACAAAGGAGAAATTGATCAACACATAGCATGCCAAGACATCTGAGCTTATCATCATAGGGATGGTAATCACATATGACACCATGGATAGAGAAAGGAAATATGAAGAGGAGCTAGTCATTGCGCTAAAGGAATTGGAGGATCTACACCATTTGGAGAAATACTATCAGGACTCCACACAGGACACGGTATTTTTGAGAAGCGAATTCCAATATGCCTATGGAAAATTCACGAGTGAGTGACACCTTTTCACTACAGGGATAGTCGAATTCCAAGAAGACACCCTTATGGCGCTAGCGACATGCAAAGACATGGACATATGGTATGAGAAGGCTCACCAAGAGGTGGAAATAATTGATTACATCAGCGCGGTTCAAAAGGGTTGATATGCCGAAGAGCATAGCATTCAGGTTCTAAGGGACAACAACATTGATCGTATAAGGAAGTCGACTGAATACTGGGTGAATATGGCCCAATAACCTCAGTGGAAGATTCAAGAGAAAGGATATGGATCAAGATAAATCAAGGGATGAGAGACATTGGTCTCCCATAATTCCTCTCACCCGAGGACTTTGTCGACTTGCATGACATAGTCAAACAACATGCAGAAAAAGACTCATCGTGGATTGAAGAGATAACAAAGGTGGAGAACATGGCACCAAGTCAAGTACAACAGTTCATGGAGCACCTGATCAAGGCTCGGGAAGTATTACAACAATTAAGTTTTAAAGTAGTCAAGTATCGGGCATGGGCAGTAGAAATAAAAGGAGATCCTTTCGGCCCCAATGGACCAACACAGATTCTCGTATGCCAACACATGTGAGGAACTCTTCGCCAAGTGGTCAGAATATGAGAAGAGTCATCCACTTAAGTGACACCATTTGATGACTCTTAGAAGAAAGAGAGATGGAAGTTCCATGTGGCAATATTTTGTTTTACTTAGCTTGCACTTTTGATAATTATTTTTAGTTAATAATTTGTTATAAATAAGAGGATTGACCTTTTAGAAAAGTTCGATGGTTTTGGAAAAGACCCTCATTCTTGGAATTGTAAAAAACTATTTCGGAACTACCTTAATTAAGAATTCATGTTTAGGATCGGAGACAAATTTATGTTTTACATCAAAGGTGTGTGTGATTAGATCATAAGGAGGAATTACTTCTAAATTTGTCTCATGATTGAATGTTGTAATGAGTAAGAGTTTATGAATCTATTGATAAGTTAGATGATTCAATATTTTATAGTTCTTCTCTCTAATGATGGAAAGAAAAATCGTTGTGTTAATGTGTGATTAATGGTTAGAGATAAGGAAACTATTTTTATTTCCATCATTTTCTTGCATGTATGATTTCTTTCGATAATTGTATCTCAATCAATAATTAGAATACCAACAAGTTAATGTATTAGTGCTAGTCTTGTCACATGTATAAAAATCTTTGTCTGCATGCTGGAGCATGAGGGTTATCCCAATCTCAACCTTATTCAATAGTTAATATTTCCCCCTTTACCCAGCTAGTTTAAACCAATGCATATATTTTAGCAGACCCACCTAATAAAAGAAAATACAAAAGAGAATGTTTAAACTGAAGGAGGAATTTTCATAAGAAGATATTTTGTCAATCACTACGTAAAGCCCATCAATTATTTGGCCGGATCGACGGATCTGGAGAACCATTCCAATATCAAACGCTACAGAGTCTAATTGGGCCTTGGTGGTGGGTTTGGTTCTTGTTGTTGAGTTAAATGGATTTCAGACCCCTCAATAGAATTGGCACTAGAAGGAGAGATTGATGAATGAATGGCTGGCAATATTTCTGATATAATATTTCACACAGCTTGTAGATTCAAAACAGCCCACATGCATGGCTATTCATTCTCAAGACAGTCCACACACACTGAGTACTCTTGAAATGATTAACTCACCACTTCAAGAGGAAGAAAATTCATTCCCTGAAATACCTTACGCTCTTCCCCACAAGGAGTTGAACCAGTTCATAAGAACCACAAGAGCTTACGCCCAACAAATTGGAGGACTACCCTTAGCTCTGTTACTTCCTCGTAGAAAACAAGTAAGTAGACCAGTGGTCGACACCCCCGACTAGGTTTTTGTTCACACAGTACAATACCCGATAGATTTCTCCCTCACCAAGATCGAACATCCCCTCAATATAATCCCCAAAACACTAGTCGGTAACTGCTCTTAGCCTGACGATTTTGAATCTGACGAAGAAGGGTTTAACTCAGAACACTCAGTTTCAGAGTCAGACGAAATGGGAGATAACAATGATCATAATGAATACAAGGGAATCACACCTCAGAATAATCAACCTTAGTTGGCTAGAGATGATCTGGAAATCCCTGGATGAGTACATAACCTTCTCCAACATCCAGAAAAGTTACTCCCTAAATTTGAC
The DNA here is from genome assembly GCA_009831015.1 of Picea engelmannii. NCBI lineage: Eukaryota > Viridiplantae > Streptophyta > Pinopsida > Pinales > Pinaceae > Picea > Picea engelmannii. The sequence goes on from ML779862.1 coordinate 529,801, forward strand.
CCAGAAACCTCAGGATTTCTTAAAGACCGTATCAAAAAGTTCATACTAGCTATTAGACTGATGAATGTCCAACATTAAGACATAGTATGCAGGATTTTCCCCTATACTTTTGCGAATTCGGCCTCCACATGGTATTTCAACTTGCATGTAGGGTCCATAACTAGTTGGACAAAGTTTCAAAAGGAGTTTTTAGATAAATTTAAAGAAGAAACCACTACAAGAGCTTTGATGGCAGATTTGTTCGCCGCTACCATGAGTTCAATGGAGAAGGTTAAAAACTTCAATCAATGATTCACCACTATCCTAAATAAATTTCAACTCGAGGCTAAACCCACTTAGGATTTGCAAATCGAAGTATGCGCTAATGCTCTCCCTACTTCCATTTCCATGTTTGTGAAGAGGGCTACCAAAAAACCTTGGATGAGAATTTCGAGAAAGCCAAAACAATAGAATTCCAAATGAATGGATGTAAATAAGGCCAGGTCTCATTAGTTAAGAAGGAAGTTCAACCTCCACCTAGGAGAGGACTCTTGTTGGCCACACCCCTAGGGAAACAAATAGAACAAGATCCTGAAAAAGGAAGTGAAGATATAGAAGACATACAACGATTGATAAAGAAGTTTTCAAACGAAATCATAGACATGTAAATAAGTGTAGGGGAAGGAAACCAAGGTCAAAGTCCATATAAACCCTTTTTTAAAATAAATCCACCATTCAAAGAAATTGAACCTCCCCCAACTAACTTAAACATCGACCTCGAATATGTGGCATTCAACTCTTTCTGTACCTATCACCAAGAGAAACATTATGAAAGGGACTGCCCATAATGGGTGCATGCCATGAATTTGATGGCCAATCTGTTTCTAGACGAGGTTTCCCTTACTAAAAAATCAAGTGGCTCAGCTATGAATATTGTTGATCAGGACTAATTTGACCCACCAAAAGAAACATCCATGTTGTTGTGGGACCCTGAACTACCAATGCCTTACGATGATCTATTTGAGGTTCAATAACCACCTGCATAGCTCTTGGTTGTGAAAATGTGAAGTAGGGGTCAATCAGTCTCAAACGACCTTACCATTTCCCACAATTCAAGAGGAAAAAAAAATTCTGATCACCCGAAAGAATCTTTTGTCTCCCAAAGAAACCCTATAAACATCCACACACGAGAATCATCCAAACTAGACTACAACATAGTAGAATATTTGAAAAAATTGAAGGAAAATATATCGTTCATGGACATGTGTAGAATCCCCCAACAAAAGGACTTTATGTTATAGGCTTTAAAGTCATTAGAAACTCCTATAAAAAGAACTGACCAAGGAGAAAATCCAACCCTCACAGATCTAAGAAATAAGCCAACTTTGAACGCTTTCTCTAAAGACAAGAAAGGAAAGCCTTTCTTCCCACCGTTCCTCTTGACATTTGAAGACTTCAACATAAACCTCCATAATTGTTTGGTTGACTCAGGGGAATCCTATAATGTTATGCCATTATCTATCTGCAAGAAATTAAACACAATCCCTCTCAAAAGTGATAAACATGTGATACAACTAGAAAGAACCCAGGTGAAATTTATGCGAGAACTCAAGGATGTCATGATCAGAATGGCGACACACCCAAAATTTCTTCAATTAATAAACATCATTGTAGTAGATATACCAGAAGCTTATGGACTACTACTTAGTCGAGACTGCTCCTAGAAGTTGAATAAATACTTTAGCACAGACTAGGCTCACATTTGGTTTCCATTAAAGGTACACACAAACATGATTAGGATCGATAGGGAAAGGTATCTAAAACATATTTTCACCGACCTAGAAGCCCTCAATGAACCCTCTTCGACATATTTCCCTGTGCTACACAATTATTCATGTGACTCTGATTTCAGTAATTTATCACCTCACTCATATGATGTCCCTATTAATCAAAAATCCGAAATGACTTTTCAAGAAAATTTTCCAACGGTGGTAGAATAAATCCTCTTCTGTCAAGAACCTTTGTAAAAAACCATGGAGCAGATAGGAGGAAAGGAGGAAAGTGGTAGGAAAAAAGAAGTTGATGGTTTTCGCTCGCAGGTTTGGACCTTGTAATTTGATGGGTCTAAGTCGCAATAAGGATTAGGAGTGGGGTGTATCCTTATTGATCCCAAAGGTAAATGAAATTTCTTGTCCTGCAGACTAGAATTTGAATGCAAAAACAACACCACTGAGTATGAAGCTCTAGTAAAAGGGATAAAGAAAGCCATAGACTTAAATGTTAAAAGTAAGGAACACTATACACTGCAACTCTCCCCACCTAGGGAATTATCAACGGGAAGTGCACGTGCTAATAGATAATTTTGAATCTTTCAACATTACAGTGATCCCCATAATCAAGAACACTCTCATTGATTCCCTGGAAACTGTTGCCTCGATATTATCCCTTATATAAGACTATGAGGCCTCTCGGTTCACCGTGGAGATACTCTCCAAACCATCGGTGCCCAACAACATTTCTAATTGGAAGGTCTTTGAAGGATATGAAAAGATCATAAACTTTTTAACCAATCATGATAATTTTAAAGATCTATCTATTGACGATGAAATATTTCAAGAGGAACTAGTAGAAACCAATCCCCAGTAGGAACTAGTTGAAACAGATCAATTGACTGACAAACCAAGGTTTCACACGATATCAAAAGGGGTATCCAATTTAGAAAACCTTTTTGAATTGAGGGAAATATTTAAGGGATCAACAAACACAAAGACGGATAGTTCATGTCCCATGTACGAGACCATAAATATAGGAACCCCAGAGAACCCTAATAATACAAATCTCGAAAAGACAGTATCTAAAGAAGAAAGGAAGGCCAATCTCAAACGTTTTAGAGAATATCAAGATATTTTTGCATGGTCCTACCGAGATCTTAAAACTTATGATACTCACATTATCTAGCACATAATCCCATTAAAACCCGGAGTAAAACCCTTCCAACAGAAGCTCTGGAAGTACCACCCATCCCTAGAGCCGCTCACGTGTCAAGAGTTGAAGAAATTACTAGATGTTAAAATTATCTTTCAGGTCAGACACTCGGCTTGGGTAGAAAATTGGGTTCCTATCAAGAAAAAATCTGGGGAAATCCTTCTGTGTGTGGATTTTAGAAACCACAACAGAGCATCAGAAAAGGACAACTACCCATTCCCACCAATGGAGCAACTCTTGTAGACCATGTCTAGTTCTGAGGTATTTTCTCTACTAGACGATTTTTCAAGTTATAACCAAGTTCTAGTTTCAGAGAAATACTGATTGAAAACTACCTTCTGAGCCAAGTGGGGGACCTTTTCTTATAAACGCATGCCCTTTGGGTTAATAAATGCAGGGGGGACCTTATAAAGGGCCATGGATGTGGATTTTTAGAGACTAATCAACAAATGTGTAGTAATTTATTTAGACAACGTGATTGTATATTCAAAGAATAGAGAAGATCACATCCAACACCTAACCTAGATTTTTGAAAGGTGTAGGAAATATGGTATATCCTTAAACCCTAAGAAAACTATATTTGGTGTCAAGGAAGGGAAACTACTAGGTCATATTATATCTCAAGCAGGAATTCGCATAGACCCAGAACAAATTATGGTGATAACTCAACTTCCATTACCCAACAACAAAAAGGCTATGCAATCCTTCTTTGGGAAAATCAACTTTGTGAGGAAATTCACCCCCGATTTCGCTGAAACCATCAAACCTTTACAAAAAATTATCTGCAAATGTGTGTAATTTAAGTGGGATAATGCACAAAAAAGTGCTTTCAGCAATATTAAGACTGTAATATCTCAAGCTCCAATGTTGCGAAGTCTCGACTTTAGCAAAGATTTTTTCCTCTACACTTTTGCCTCCGACCAATCGTTAGTTGCAATATTGACTCGAAAGGATGATGAGAACAATGAGGCCCCGATCTTGTTTATGAGCACTAATATCTAAGGGGCCGAACTAAATTACCCTGATATAGACAAGCAGGATTATGTGGTGTACAACAAGGCAGTGAAACACTTCAGATCTTACATCCTAAAGAGCCATACCAAAGTCATTGTGCCTCAATCCATAGTCTGATCCCTATTCACTCAACAGGTGGGGGAAAGAAGAGGGAAATAGATGGCGATGGTCCAAGAATTTGATCTCGATATAAAACCTGCCAAACTGGTTGAGGGACAAGGATTATGTAAATTGGCAGTTGAAGCCCAAGACCAAGAAAATGAAGACCCCGAGTGGGAGAATGAATTGGCATTATGGTATAGTGAAGCTTCATATGTATACCCAGGGAATAAGTTTTGGTATGGGAAACTATCTTATCTCCTGCACCATGGGAATTGCACAGAAAACCTAAACCCTAAGGAAAGGAGAGATCTCAGACTAAAATCGACACAATATCGTCTCATAAATTTGGTGCTCTTCTGCGTTAATTATGATGGGGTAATTTTAAGATGTCCTAAACAAGAAGACACGGATAAGGTTCTGAAGGAGATTCATGATGGTCCTGCAGGTAACAAGGAATACCACCGCTCACAAAATACTGAGAGTCAGTTATTATTGGCCTACTCTGTTCAGGGATGGTCACACATATGCTAGGAGCTGTAAAAATTTTCATATAAGCGCAAGGAGGGAAAAGAGAGAAGTTGTACAACTCCAACCTGTGGCTGTCTCCAGGCCATTCGAGCAATGGGGGTTAGATATCATAGGAGAAATTACATCGAGTTCTTCAAAACAACATAGATACATACTGACTGCCACATAATATTTCATGAAATGAGCAGAGGTCGTCCCTCTGACTCATGGAAACAAAAAGGTGGTGATCCAATTCATAGAACAACAATTGATCATGATGTTCGACATGCCTTTTTTTCTTGTTTTTTATAATGCCACTTATTTTTCTTCCACCCTATTAACATAGTTTTCTCTAGAAAAAGGAATCATAATCAGATACTTTGAAAACTACTATCCACATGGGAACAGAGTGGCAAAATCAACCAATAAGTACCTAGTGAGGATATTAAGGAAAATAGTTGCATACAACCAGAGGAACTGGCACAGTTCACTTTATAATTCCTTATGGGATGATAGAGTAACACCCAAGGAAGATACATGGAATTCCTCATACTTTCTGTTTTACGGAAAAGAAACCATCCTCCCGAATGGGCTATATATTCCATCTCTTCAACTTGCTTGGGATTCTAGAGGACAACCCTCATCGATTATTCAACAAAGAATTGATACCCTCCTCATGCTAGAAGAATAAAGGGAGAAAGAAAAATCAAAGTTCATTTCTCATCAGCAGATAGTTAAAAGATGGTTTGAAAAGCATAAGGCCAAAGAGAAGAATTTTGAAGTATGAGACTTAGTCCTGAAATGGAACAGAGCGAATGAGTCGAAGGGAAAACATTCAAAGTTTTAGAATCTATGGCTCGTACCTTTTCAGGTAGCCGAGAAACTTGGGGTAGGCATGTATCGGTTGAAAAATATGAGGGGGGAACCTGACGCCCTCCCAGTGAATGGCCAAGCCCTAAAACAATGTTTTTGTTATAAATAAATAAATAAATACAAATAAAAAAAATGTGTGTGTTTTCATGACATTTTGTTTTTAGGTATGTTGATTGCAGAGTCTTTCATTTTTTTTTTTATTGTTATAGTATTTTTTCGCTTTGAATTTGTCTTTTGCAAGGCATTGGTTGACCTTAGTTCATGTTCTATAACGAACTATGTTCCTGACTCATTCTTACATACAACACAAGAAGCGATGGGAGAATTGTGGTTGTTTTAAAGGTGTTATGTATCTAACTTGTGAAAATAAACAACCTTGGTGAAGTGATGAAGTGTCCTCCTGGTGGTCTAGAAAAACATAAAGGGAAATATGTTAATCAATAAAGGACCACATGTACCTCAACACAGAGCTAGAAAAAAATCACCTTAGCCATTTATTTTTGCAAATAACAGACGTCCTCCTCTCCCACTCGCTCAGGGCATTCTGCCAAAATAAAATCAATTATATCAAATGACTGAAAATTAGGAGAGGGTATGCACATAACTCCATCGGGGCTATGGATTGTCGCTACCAATGGAGCAAGGTTTTTGATGTCGGGGTGACTCCGTTGGGGCTATGGACGCTCGCTGGAAGTGAAGCAACACCATAGTAAGTGAATGATGCTAACTAAATACCCGGTGCTAGTGAATGATTTACTTGACTCTTGTCAAAAGAGGGCATGGCTCATGGTTAAAGGAAACAAAGGTGGAATAAAGGTTGAAACCCCACAGGCAGGCCCAGATTCACCAACTGAATAATTTCAAACGCAAGGATAGAAGAGGCTCTGATAAAAAACTAGATAAGTTCTTAACCAACTTCTGCATCAGTTGGGCCCAAGGAAGGAATAAAGATTTTTTTGTCGCCCAGTAAGTCGCCATTTGTTGATCACTCAACACACCCTAAAAGCCTTATCAAATTTTATCACTTTTTGGGTACCACTTGTTTTCTTCACTATCTGACTCGATTTCAGTTGGGAAATGGTTTATCTTGTTTGTTTCCATGTCTCTTATCACCTAGTCAGTTTTGTTTGAACTTTTGAAACCTCATGTTTAAAATACCTTAACACATGAATTAAGAATCAACAGCTAAGCACCGCACCTAATGCGCTCAAGTTCGACATCGAAAATAATTCAAATAAGTAAAGGAACTACACAAAGACAACAGTTGTTGAGCACAAATTTTCATTGGCATTGGCAGAAGGCAGTTTTGGGCTTGCATAAGTTATTCGCATAAAGGCTCGAGAGATAGTTGATCCCCTTTTCCATCGAAAAAATACAAGAAAGACAGACATTAAAAATGGACATAAATAAATCGTCGATAGCCGATGCCCGATGCACTTTATCAGTCTCGGGGAAATCCAAAAAAATATCAACAATCATTTTGACCGCGATAAATTTATCTTTGATCGTCGATCCCCAAATGCGTTTTCGACATCGGGACTTTTTCAAGGGAGCTGATTCGAGAGCACTTGGCTAAGTTTACCATCGATCGTCGATCCTTGAAACTTTTCGGGGTCAGGAATATAGGATTGGGGTGTAGAATGTATGGCTTAAATAAAACCCTGAATCTGATTAACATGAGAAATTAAATTCACTGATCTCAAATGCCACGTGTCTTTACCACATAAGAGGGTCGTATGATCTAGTTTTATCCCGAGTCATTTTGGTTCCCTAGGTCCTAGTCATGCCTCCTAGTAATCTTTTCCATGTCAAATCTGTACAACAAGATCGATCGGCGTCGGAGATTATGAAGGAGGATATCAACGAAAATGTTCATAGCACAATCCCGACCCCCAATCCATGAATTGGAAGAGCGGAACAATGGGACATTTGTGGCATTAGATACGATCGGATTTTGGACATTTAAGGAACTAGTTAATACATGATCCCACCAAAGTTACCTGAAGCAAAGTGAGCATCTCAAGACTGTACTTACCCTCCAATTATCAAAACCAGGTTTAACAAGCTACAAAGGTATGTGTTCAAGTTTGTCAATTTGGTAATCATAATTTATATATTCATTCGGTTTCTTACACAACCTCTAAAATATGCTCTAGTTGCAGGAAAATGTTGTTGAGAAAGCCAACCACTAGACACTTGCCAAGGGATTCCAATATAAACAAAGTTGAAACAGGCAAAGGCTCTTCTCCGAGGACTGGAAGGCAGTTGGAGTACACTCCCAAGGCAGATCCTGTCATCAAAACCTTGAAAAATAAATATTTTACCCAACCTCCGACCTTTGGTGACACTGAAGCAAGCAATGGGTCTAAAGTAATGCTCCCATAATGGGAGGATCTCTTTAACAGGATCATCCGAGAACCATACCCAGAATATATCCCTCATAGCGATCTGGACTTAAGGACGCTCGATGACCAGGTGTTCCCAAACATCTGGTGGTCGTATTTACACATGGTGGAAAGTAGAACCCCGGTTTTCCCTTGCATAGAGGTTCTAAAATGGCTCATCGACCACACAGATGGGAAGAAACTATTGATCAATGATGAGAATGGTGGATGCGTCATAGTTTTCCTCCCAACAAAATTCCATAAGTACTATAATCTCAGGGACCTAGAGGAGCAGCTCAATAGGGACTTCGTGGTAAAGTGCTATGATTTCCATGACACCAGCTGGTTGATGGACTCATGGTGGAAGGAGGAAAATAAATTCAATAACTGGAGAGATGGATGGTATGGAATGATTAATTTTATGGATCCATAAATCTATTTGATGGCTCTCATCTGCCAGTTATATGGAGAAAAGAACTACTCCAAGTTTTTGGAATCATGGATTCCTTTGGCATACACAGTTGCAATCGTAGGGAGAAGCTTCAACTAGGGAGAAATGATCTCAAAACAATTAAGCATCTGTGTACAGTAGTCTTGGACACCGAAGGAAGGAGAGGCACCAACATTCTACATGGTCTCGTACCTACTTGATGTCATATGCGCAAGGAACGTCTTCACCGACATGAATCTAAGTTGGCATGTTGCAGAGCTCCCGGTCCACATCTACTTCAACATACTATGGGAGAACAAGTACAAGAAATCTTACGCACTCATCTGCGATGAATTCATCGCTCACATTTATTTTATTATTTTTAGGAAGGAATGCCCAAGGCTATCGGTGATAGCCAAGAAAATGATAACCAAGGTAGGCCATTGGTACTTGGATGAATTCTCAACCTACATTAGGGTTTTCAGGGCCACTGAAGTGCCACATATCCTACCCTCTCATGTCCGAGACCGACTCATTGTGGGAGAAATATGTTATCATACCATCTTGCAGGGCTATAATGCCACATTGGTCAAAGACAAGAAATGGGCTTTCATACCCTACGGTTTTCATATAGGGTTTTATCTGGTAAAAGATAATGCTCAAGACAAATAAGAGGGGCTTAACCAACTAGAATTTAGATTCCATACAGGATGATTCCACAAGAACGATCCTAAAGGCTTGGTCCCCCAACACGCTTTGCAAGTATCATCCTATTGGCCATATTCTCATGATAAGTTTGAGGACGAAATATTCACAGAGTGTGCATAGGATTGGGACGAGGTGGTGCAAAGTATGTCCAACCCAAATATGACCAGGTTCAAGGCCATGAGCATGGATGAACAGGTGGAAAGGATAGAGTAGTCTACTAAAGAGGCACTCAGATCCAGGGAAGAAATCAAAGCATCGGAAACAATAGAGGCACAGAGAAGGGGATTTCTCTTGACAGAAGGGGCACAGAGAATCATTGATCAATTGCAAAATGATCCTTATCTAGTAGACATGGTAAGGGTCCCCTCTCATGACCCAGTCGATATTTGAGGGGAACCGAGTGGCCCAGAGCCGATACAGATTGAAGAAACCACCAGGTCAGATAACCCTGAAGCTCAAACACCATAGGACGAATCATCAGGGGAAGTTTCGATTCAGCCTGAGATAGTGAGGACATCAGGGATAACGAGTATACAAAACCCCATGTTTGATCTAATAACCATTTATGATGATGAGGAGAGTTTAGAGGTGTCCCTGATCACTTCAGTGAAAATTACAGTGGAAAAAGAACCTAAGAAAACATCCACCCAGGTCCCTATGATTCAATTCAGAGCCACCCACAGAGCGAGCATGAGGTAGAAAGTTCCTTAGATGTTGAGCCACTCGACATACCAGGAACCCCAATGGAAAACTTGAGGAATGAGCGAGGATCAGGCAAACAAGAAGGAGAAATTACACAACAGGAAATCGATTTTCAACAGCCGACTACCAGGGAAGTACCAAACCCGCCCCTGAGTCCCCATTTTTGGTCGGCACCTTGCTAGCCGATGAGTAGAAACTAGAGGTCGAGCCATTGAAAAACATAGAATAGGTTCATGAAACCAACTTTGAACAGATACACACATTCAGGAGCCTGAATAATACTCTAACTTGGGGAGAACAACAAGTCCCTGAACCATTTGATGAGGTCATCGATATACAATCAATCGCTTACGACCGAAAGAGGAAATCCATCAAAAAAAAAACCACTAAGAAGAGGAGGCTTACTTTGTACAGTTTGCTCCTCACCACCAGAGAGGAGAAATTGATCAGCATAGAGCATGCCAAGATGTTCAAGATTATCGGCGCAGGGATGGAAATCACAGATGCCACCCTGGATAGAGAAAGGAAATATGAAGAGGAGTTGGTCATTGCACTAAAGGAGTTGGAGAATTTGCGCCATTTGGATAAATACTATCAGGACTCCACACACACCACGGTATTTTTGAGAAGCGAATTCCAATATTCCTACAGAAAATTCATGAGTGACCAACACCTTTTCACTCCAGGGATAGCCGAATTCCAAGAAGACACCCTTATGGTGCTAGAAACATGAAAATACATGGAAATATGTTATGAGAAGGCTCACCAAGTGGTGGAAAGAATTGATTACATCAACGCGGTTCAAAAGGGCCGAGACACCGAAGAGCACAGAATTCGAGTGCTAAGGGACAACAACATCGATCGTATAAGGAAGTCGATCGAATACTGGGTGAAGATGGCCCAAGAACCTCAGCGGGAGATTCAAGAGAAATGGATCGATTTCCAAAGGAGATGGATCAATATTAACTGATGGATCAGAGACATCGGTCTCCCAGAATTCGGCTCACCCGAAGAATTTGTTGACTTGCATGACATAGTCAAACAACATGCAGAACAAGACTTGTCATGGACTGCAGAGATAGAAAAGGTGGAGAACATGGTGCCAGTTCAAGTACAACAGTTCATGGAGCACCCAATCAAGGCTTGGGAAGTATTAAAGGAGTTAAGTGTTAAAGTAGTCAAGTATCGGGCACGGGCAGTAGAAATAATGTTAAGAACCAAATATCAATATAGCATAGAAAAACCTCAGAAAAAGTACTCAACGCCTTGAAAAAGAGATAATTTCAGATAATAAGCCTCTTCGAGGGGGCAACCTCCTTTTACCCCACTTAAATGTTCAAGTACAAGA
>ML779862.1:544873-578249 GCA_009831015.1 Picea engelmannii
CTCCATCTGAAGTATCCATGTGATTGGGTCCTTGCCATCAAACTTCCTCATATCAATCTTAGGAACATGGTTGGTCTTCAAACCAAAGTTGAAGTTTCTCCATTCTTGATTCACCTTCCTTGTGTCCTCATTGTGAATTTCATGGGATGCATTTTCACTTTCAGGTGTCTTCTCTGTTACGAAAATTTTCAATACTTCCATGATCTCCCCTTTTAAACCCTCCATCATCTCTTGTAGTTCATCTTTAGTAACTATCTTCTTTTGTAAATCATTTATGTCCCTACGCATTTCTTCACCTTCATCAAGAGTCCAAGTAGGATTTTTCGAAGGCTTAGTTGGTGTAGAAGTTCCCTTTTTGGGTGGCATGTTGGCCAAGTATCACTTTTGAACCTTGATTTTGAGGTGGTTCTGCTAGAAAATATTTCTTTTGTTGCCCTTCTAGGTATGAAACTTTATTTTATGTAGTTCTCTAATATTTCTTCTCTAAAATTCCATAGGTCTCATCAAAATTGGATGTGCCAAGTGGAATTTATAGTAACTTCCCCACAACTTGTCGATTTTTGGCCTTTCCAAGAGATCTCACTTGTATAGCATGCCCCGCACAAAATAATTGATATAAAATTTTGAAACTCACACTCGAAATACTACAAACTGTCCATGATCCAATTTAACCAGTCCCACTCAATTTGGATACTCTAGGAAGAAGTTAGGATTGTTTTACCTAGAACACCTTCTTGAGACTAGTCAATAGGACTAGTCAGATACCCTATGTTACACAGGGTGTATCTAAAAATGTAAGATGACATAGAAGCTGAAATTTTTATCATAGATACCTTACTAATTTCTGTAAATATCCTCTAGAGTGTAGGGTATGAAATGTTACAGAAAATTTTTTATAGCGAAAATTCTGCAATGACTCAGTTCAGGATGATTCCAAAACCCTATCTTGTACAGGCTATATCTCCGAAATTATAAGGCCTCAGGAGCTGAATTTGGAACCCAACGTACCTTGATCCGTCTAATAAATATCCTCCAAGCCGTTTCTTCTGAAACGGTGTAGAAAAAAAGTTATAGTGAAAATTCCAAGGTGTCTAAGATGTAGCAGCAAAACCCCAAGACCTTGAGCTCTCATACCATATGTTAAGAACCAAATATCAATATAGCATAGAAAAACCTCAGAAAAAGTACTCAATGCCTTGAAAAAGAGATAATTTCAAATAATAAGCCTCTTCGAGGGGGCAACCTCCATTTACCCCACTTGAATGCTCAAGTACAAGATGATTCAAAATGAGAATGTCTCCTTGGTATATATAGGAGACTAGGAGGCATAATTACAACTAATGGCCAAAAGATGACATAAATAAAATAACATTACTAATATAATATGCCTCAATTAAGGGGTAATGAGCCAATATTAGGGCTTAACAAATAAAGGAGATCCTTTCAGCCCCGATGGACCAACACAGATTCCCGTATGCCAACACATGCGAGGAACTCTTCGTCAAGTGGTCAGAGTATGAGAAGATTCATCCACTTAAGTGACACCATTTTATGACTCTTAGAAGACAGAGAGATGGAAGCACCATGTGGCGATGTTTTTTTTTACTTAGCTTGCACTTTTGATAGTTATTTTTAGTTAATAATTTGTTATAAATAAGTGGATAGACCTTTTAGAAAAGTTCGATGGTTTTGGCAAAGACCCTCATTTTTGGAATTATAAAGAACTATTTTTGAACTACCTTAATTGAAAAGTCATGTTTAGGACCGGAGACAAATTTTTGTTTTACATCAAAGGCATGTGTGATTTCATCATAAGGAGGAATTACTTCTGACTTTGTCTCATGAATGGATGTTATAATGAGTAAGAGTTTCTGAATCTATTGATAAGTTAGATGATTCAATATTTTTATAGTTCTTTTCTCTAATGATGGAAAGAAAAATCCTTGTGTTAATGTGTGACTAATGGTTAGAGCCAGAGAAACTATTTTTCTTTCCATCATTTTATTGCATGTATGTTTTCTTTCAATGATTGTATCTCAGTCAATAATTAGAATACCAGTAAGTTAATGTACTAGTACTAGGCTTGTCACAGGTATAAAAATCTTTGTCTACATGTTGGAGCACAATGGTTATCCCAAGCTCATCCTTGTTCAGTAGTCAAGATTTCCCCCTTTACCCATCTAGTTGATACCAATGCATATCTTTGAGCAGACCCACCTAATAAAAGAAAATACAAAAGATAATGTTTAAACTGAAGGGGGAATTTTTATAAGAATATATCCTATCAATCACTATGCAAAGACAATCTATTATTTGGTAGGATTGACAGATATGGAGAACCATTTCACTATCAAACGTTGCAAAGTCTAATTGAGCCTCGGTGGTGGGTTTGGTTACTGTTGTTGAGTTAAAGGGATTTTGAACCCCTCAACACTATGTTTGACGACCACTCTTTTAGACCACATGGCATAATCCCCTCCTTCCCCATGCAATTGGAGGGAAAAATCATGTGTGTCGAGGTAGAAGTAGTTGATGCACCTCTCGACTGAAATATTTTGTTAGGAAGGAGTTGGAACTACGTGATGAAAACAATTGTATCCATTATTTTTCGGGTCTTATGTTTTCCTCACAAAGGTCAGATTATAATCGTTGATCAGTTATCCTTCTCTCGTCCTAACCCTTCATCGGGGGCATCCACGGTCCCGATGATTGACAACCCACAGACGTGTACCATCAAATTAGGTGTAGGATTGTTTCCATCTCTAATGGGAACTTTTGATTATCCACCACCTTCGAATTATGTCAAGTTTATTTCAATTGTCCCTGATCAACCAAAGGCTATGATATTTCAAGTATATTATTTTTTAATGAGTTATTTTAATGATCAGTGGAATTTACCTTCCTCATCGGCTTTGATGGAATGGGTAGGGAATCCTGGCATGGCTATGCCCCTATCCGATGTTAAGGTTTTGTACAACATTGTCTAGCAAATCTCGACCAACCCTAATCTGGATCCCCCTTAGGATCTATATCATGTTCCCGAGCTTATTTGGGCTCAAGAATATCTTACTACTCACGATCCTTTGGACTTGGTATTTCCCTTCGACGAGGTGATTTTGAAGGAGATGACTGGGCTGGATAGACCTTGGGACTATTTTCATCATAGATCTTACTTTCTTCCCGAGCTTAGGAGAGTACAAGCAGGATATTTCATCGCGACCATGAATGGAGATGCCACTTGTCCTCTTAACCCTCTGGCCATGCACAAAATCTATGTCGAGGGAAACATGGTGATTATAGCTGAAACGATTCCAATTGACATCTCTAAAACCCCTAGAGTCATTGAAAATGACTTCATCAAAGCAGATTGTTCCTCTGAGGAGATTCAGGTGTACACTAAATTATTTAAAGAGTATCATGATTTTTTTTCCTAGTCTTATGAGGAGAACCCTCGAAGATTTGAACACTTGATTAGGACTTACCTCGAAGATAAGCGTGTTCGGAAGAAGCTTCACCTAGTCAACCCTCGCAAGGCAGCGACTATCAAGGTTGAGGTAGAGAAATTGATTAAGGTTGGTTTCATCTATCATGTTCAATTGATGGAATGGGTGTCAAACCATGTTCTTGTCAACAAAAAACAAGGTAAGATTCGTGTTGCATGGAATTTTGTGATTTGAATAAAGCTTTCCTGAAAGAAAATTTTCCAACCCCAATCATTGACCATCTTATCGATGAATGTGCGGTATGTGAAGTCTTTTATTTTATGTATGGATTTTTCGGGTACAATCAGATTTAGATCAAACTTGAGGATCAACATAAGACTGCTTTCATATTTCCTTGGGGTATGTTTTCATATAGAAAAATGTATTTTGGCCTAAAAAACATTGGAGCTACTTTTCAGTGAGCCATGTCGTTCTCCTTCCATGACCTCGAGCATATATTAGAGGTGTATCTTGATGATCTGGCGTCATGTTCTCATAAGAAATCTGATCATCCTACCCACTTATGACTTATTTTTTATAGGTGTCACTACTACCGGATTTGCCTAAATCCGAACAAGTGTATTTTTTGCGTAACTTCGGGACGTTTGTTATGTTTTATCATATCTACTAAGGGTATCATGGTCTATCCTCTCAACGTTGAGGCAATAGTTCAATTTCCTCCCCCGTGCACAATCCCCCAGCTTCAAAGTATACAGAGGAAAGTTAATTTCCTTCGGTGATTTATTGCCAACTAGGTCGAAATAACTAAAGGGTTGATGAATCTCTTGAAAAAATGGGTCCCATTATTTTGAGATGAAGCCACTCAACACTCTTTCGAAGTGTTGAAACGTTCCATTACATCTACCTCTCTACTCAGTCCTATGGATTATGGTAAGGATTTCTTGTTATACTTGGTTGCAACAAAGTCTACTATTGGTATGGTCTTGGTTCAAGAGGATGATGTGCTCCAGGAGCATGCTATCTACTATCTTAGCTAAGGCTTAGTCGGATCAAAACTCAACTACACTCATGTTGATAAATTGGATTTGGCAGTTGTCTATGTTGTCCAAAGGTTTTGTCATTACATTCTACTTTGCAAGACCATTGTCATAGCCATAGTGAATCCTTTTCAATATGTGTTGACACGACGGGTCGTCGGTGGGAATATTAGTTGATGGATAATCATTCTTCAAGAATTTGATTTGGACTTTGTTTCAGTGAAGTCTAAGAAGTCTTTGGTCTTTGCTGAATTAATTTCAAAACTTCTGGTTGAGAGTGGCAATGATTTTCCCAAAGAATCTTTGATCAATGAGGATATTTTCCTTATGGAATCGTCAAACCCTTGGTATGGAGATATACTTGTGTATCTTCATACTTTGAAGTTCCCTTCCTCTACTTCCCATGATGAGTGTCGATGGATACGCAATCAATCATGAAACTATCTTATCATCGATGATACTTTATATCGTTAAGGATTTCATTGTGTTCTTCGTCATTGTATGACTCATGAAGAGCCAGAGCTTGCGTTAAATGTTTTCCACACTAGAGCATGTGGCAATCACCTGTCTGGGTTGGAAACAACCCAAAAAATCCTTCGTGTAGGATACTTATGGCCCTCGTTAATCAAATATTATGTAGAGCCGATCAAGAAGTGTCACTTTTGCCATATCTTCTCTCGGAATATGTGGGAACACCCTGCTCCCATGTTTCTGGTTATTTTTGTTGGTCCCTTCACTAAGTGGGGGATTGATTTCACTACATGCCACCCAGCATCGATTAAGGGGAATCGTTATATCATCATGGAAGTAGACTACTTCACTAAGTGGGTCGAGGCCATGCAAACATTTAGTAATGATAGGGAAATGGTTGTGCTTTTCATTTTTAACCAGATTGTAGCTAATTTCGGTATACCGAAGGAGATTGTCAAGACGATGGTAGTCACTTTCATAATTTATGATGAATAAGTTGACATCAAAATTGGGGTTTAAGAAAGAACATTCATCACCCTACTATCCACAAGTGAATGGTCAGGTGGAGGATGTCAATAAGTCTCTCAAGACTATTCTCCAACAGACGATCAATTCGGCAAAGTCGAATTGGCATTTGATGTTGTACTCAACTCTTTGGGTGTACCAAATTTAAGTCAAGACTACTATCGGTTTCTCTCCTTTCCAACTCATTTACAAGATGGAGCAAGTCCTTCTGATAGAGTTCCAGATTCCCTCTCTTAAGTTGGTTTTGGAATTACTTCCCAACACAACTACACTTTAAGAGAGTCTCCTCTATCTCAAGAAGCTCGATGAGCAGCGTCGAGATGTAGCCTAGGTCAACGAGGCTCATAAACAATTTGTCAAGTGTCAATATGATCATTCGGTCTGCCCTATATTCTTCTCTGAAGGTGATCTTGTCTTGGTCTATGATCAATATAAAGATCCCTTGGGGGTATGAAAATTTGAACCCATGTGGTTTGAACCGTACATTGTTAAGAAAGTCTTAGAAAAAGGAACTTATCAAATGGTTGATTTTGAAGGTAATGCTTTTCCTGGGCCTAGAAATGGGCTCTACCTTAAGAAGTATTATGCTTAGGTTGGTCACTTGAGTGTGACTTCTTGTATATAATGTATATTTTTATTTATACATTTTAGTATCTTTTTGTTTTGTGGACGTGTAGTTTATTGTTTTTTCTCACTATGGCAGATGTCAAGTGAATATGAGGTTTATGTTTGGTTCACGAACGGTGCTAGCTGACACACTTAGAATCTTGCTTCCACACCTTGGGTGATATTCATGCCCACTGGTCAGTTGGTATCTTCTGGAGGTGTTTGTCTAGGAGAAGCAACCAATATCGTTGTTGACTACAGTGTCATAATATAATTACTATGTGACACATTGTCGCATGGTATTTCTCACCTCCAGGTTCATCTATATGACAAATTGGTAGTGTCACAATTAAATGGAGTGTATCTGTTACACCTCAAAATTACTCACTTCGATAGTGTCGCAAGTGTCATCATTACAAGTGTTGTAAGTGTCGCATCTTGTCCGCAAGTGTCGCATCTTGAACACAAGTGTTATAAGTGTTTCTAACATCATACTGCCTTCTTTCCTATGTCATGCCTTCAACGACATGACAGGGACACTTAGGACACCTCAAAGACTACTTTTGAAGAGGAGGAATCAGTCTATTAGAAGTACAAGCCTTTTGCCATTGAAAGAACCACTCAAAAATGGGTTTTGGAGGGGAGCGCTCCCCTATACAGTGTTAGGGAGAATTGGTGCTCCCTGACCTTCTTTGGGGCAGTGTTATAATTCTCTAGTGCCCCTTTTGGAGGAGAGCTACCTTTTCTAGGCTAAATTTGGTTTGTTGAGAACAATGGGGGAAAGATCCCCTCAATATCTGAAGGTGGTTGGATTTGAATATGACCTCAAGGCATGATCTTAGGGAAGATCATCAACTGAAGGAGAGAAATCCTCAACTTATCCCAAATATCTCTTAAGTGGTTAGGTCTTTACAAGATTATATAAAGAGGCCTTCTCATGGTGAAAGAGGAGGAAAGATTGGAGGTATGAAACCTATGATCTCATAGGCAACATACAGTACAGGAAGATAGACATTGAAATAGAATCTAACTTATGATCTCATGAGGGAGATGTCATTTGAAGCATCAACATCTTGTATGTGGGTTATTTGAGCAAGGGTATGGACAAGGAGAGCTTGGTGAAGCTGTTGCACTACACACATGGCTATAAGTAACACTGTGTTCTCATCAATATAAATTCATGCTTGGCCTGTTTCCTTTGATGTTTGTTCTGAATATGAACTTGTCTTCTTCATAAGATAGATTTGTATTTGAGCTAATCTCAATAGAGTAGGAAGTTCGTTGTATCATTTTTTTTCTACAGGACCTATTGAGGAGCTTAGGATTGAAGCTCAACTTGCACTTTGCAAGGACGAATGCCATTAAAAGGTACATACTTGTCTTCTTCATCTTTGTACATTAACTTGATTAGATCTAAAAGGAAAGTCAGTGTCCACATTAAGCACTTTTCTATCTTGGCCTTAAAGAGTTAGGGACCTCGAGAGAATCCACTTGTCTGCAGGAGGATTTCTCTTCAACAGAAATTGGCGACTCCACTGGGGACTAATCGAAGCTTTCAGTTTTGGTTTTCCTCGCAGATCTTGTCTTAGTCTTTGTTCTTTTAGACCTTATTCATCCCATATGTCTAATTGAATGTGTTGATTGAATCCTTATTCCATCACATACATTGTGAATGCCAAAATTTTACTGAGTTTTTGGTTTTTTGATATTTTTTCTGGACTTTAAGACACCAGCGCTCCCCTTCCCATGTTATCAGAGCACTGGCACTCCCTGTTGGCCTTACCCAGAGCATTATAATTCCCTGGTGTCCCTTACACCAGAGTGCTACCCCTTTTTTGTGCAACACCTTCTAGGGTTTCATTATCTGAAGTTCAATTTTTTTTTTTGACACTTGCTCAAAGTCTTATCATATCAGTACATCCTTGTTTTGGCCTTCAATAATTTGTTGTCTAAGGATTCATCATCCTTTGTTTGGATTTTTTGATATTTATCCTTACTTTGCAATAACTCTTTGTCCTTGACGATTTAGAGTCAATTTGTCGTTTTCTTCTCATTTATCTGATTGAGTGAAAACTTTGTAAGGAGATTCAAAGATCTTTTGTATCATTTCCATTTGATCTTTGAGGTCATCTTGTCTAAACCTTTCTTTCTTTTTGAGTTTTTGGCTTTCTTTCTCTTGTTTGATCACAACAAGGGTGTGTTTTTGTTTATGTGGAGTTTGCTTCTGGTTGCTTCAATCTCACATACCTTGCAGTCTGATTAGCATAGGAATCTTTACATCCAACTGATCATCAGTCACATATAAACATTTTAGCATTGTATTGGATTCCTTATTGAGGACTATTGCACGAGGTCATTGCATCTTGGTGTTTGAAAGTGAAAGGAAAATCCTTCTCCTTCCCTTAAAATACACATTTATAGAAAGAAAAGATTGCTTATCATTTCTTGTGCATGTTTTGGGAACTGAGTCATAATGTCATCAGTCTTCACTCTCATACACCTCTGAGTAAACAACAACCACTAAAATCAACACTAAAGTAAAATTTATCAGACTTTTTACATTTTGTTAGGAAAACCTACATTAGCTTAAGGTGTAGGGCTTTGGAATAGGTTGAAAGGATAACTTTACAAAGCTATCAAACAAACTTAGTATCTTGCGGTAGGGAGAGTGAAATCCAATTGTCGTATAGGCTTTCTGGGATCCCCCTCTCACACAGGGGTTACGCATGGGGTCGCACTCGGGAGAGCTATAAAGATTATCCCTTTGTGGTTTGACTGATTGTAGTAGTCGGATCGTATTATGGGGGTCACTTGAAGGTATACCCACAATGTTGAGTGGAAGCCTTTCAAGTTGATTTCGGGCTAGATACCCTTCCCTTACATTTGGACTGGACTGTCGACTGTACCTTCCCAAGGGATGACTATGAATTGGTGACCTTAGTAGCCATAATATTTAGGGTCCCACACAAGGTGACGGTGAAGGGAAGTCTCATTGTACCTAGAATAGACGTTGGTCAAACTCACTTGGACTCCTTGGCGGGTAAATCCACAATTATTGCATGGAAGCTTGCACCAAGGCGTAAGTCCGTTATGCAGGTTGCCAATGTAACTGATCCACCTGCTCTATCCCCGCCTCTTCCTATTTTGATCTTGCGATGCTTGATTTCATCACCAACTAGTGGTTTCATTCTGGGAAGGTTTTGTTTGATTATTTGCTTCGCAGATTCATAGCATGTGTTGGTTGTGTTACTTAGTAGACCTTAGGTTGAGTTAGTGTTAATGGCATCGAATCCCAAGAGTACCAATGGAGGAACCCCTTGTCCCATGGAACCATACACCTTTCCTTATTTTGGAAACTTTGGTCCTCCGTATATTGCCACACTGAGTCTTCCAGGACTCACAATCGGATTACTAGTTTGGTTGTTCCCCACTCCAGTGATCTCGAATCCTCCCAATGTTTCAACTGCACCTAATACTTTGGATGTTAGTACACCACCCACACATCAACCTCATGTCGACTTTTTTCCTTCTTCACCCATTAAGTCTCCTTCCCTTTCTCCTTATTCGCCTAGCGAAAGCTCTAAAGCAAGTGGCCAGGTTGATCAGAAGAAGAAGAAAAAGAAGAGCCCAAAAAATACCAAGGCCCCAACAACATTAAATGTTGGATCCAAGCAACCAGTTACTGTTAATAGTACTCAGAGTGTTGATGAGGTCAATAAGATTAAAATGAAGAATCTGAAATCCAAATTCCCTTGCAGCCTTTGTAAAAGTGACCACTTTCTGAGGGATTTATCTGGTCTTATCAAGGTCTTAGAAATGTGGTCCTCCATGTCAACGGCCTCTGCCAGTCATGCCGATGATACCCCATCAACTAGTGATGTTAAGGCTGGTAAGAAGAAGAAAACTATCAAGTTCCCTTGCATGTTATGTAAAGATGATCATTACTCTCACCTTTGTCCTCGTATGGATGAGGCTTCTTCTCTTTTGGAAAAACTTCAACTTCCAAAAGGATATCATAAGATTTCCCCCGACCCATCGTTAGTTGATGGACTGGTCAATCCGGTTCCATCCCCGATCAGTCTGGTTGATCAGATGGTCAATCTAGTTTCCTCCTCGATTGAACCACAAACCCAAGTAGTTGATCCAGTTCTGTCATCGATCAGCCCCACTCTTCATAAAAAGAGTGTAACCCAAGTGGTCAATCCATTTTCATCCTCGTTCGATCCCACTCTCTTGTTAGAGAGTGACACCAAAGTGGTCGATCTAGTTCTTCCATTGGTTGATCCCACTCCTCCCTTGACGAGTGCCAAAGTGACTGATCCAGTCCCTTCCTCGGTCAGTCCCACCCTCCATCCGAAGAGTGCCAAAGTGGTTGCTCTGGTTACATCATCGGTCAATCCCACTCTTCCATTGAGGAGTACCAAAGTGACTAGTCCAGTCCCTTCCTCGATCAGTCCCACCCTTCATCTGAAGAGCGCCAAAGTGGTTTCTCTGGTTACATCATCAGTCATTACTAATATTCCTCTGAAGAGTGCCAAAGTGGTCGATCCAAGTCCACCATTGGTCGATACAAGTCCATCATCGATCGATCCTACTCTCCCTCTAGAGAGTAAACCCGATACTTCCCACGTTTTTCTCGTTGATACATAATCTACTGTGCCGAGGGGCATTCCTCCTTCTCCTGCGAAAACCCCTCCAAGTAATGAGGCCATCCTTTTTTATTAGGGTGTGCTAACTGGACCTCGTCTTCCCTCTCACATTCCTTTCCATATTACAGTACAGGTTTGTGGTCAGGGTGTTCCTCAAACACTGATAGATGAAGGTGCATCCGTTAGTATTTTGTCTGATGTTGCTTGGCACGCTTTGGGTTGTCCTCAGCTTGCGTCAGTTACACAGAATTTGTTAGCTTGTAATAGAAGAACCAACCAACCATTAGGGACCCTTCCTCAGTTTCCTATAACTTTGGGAGGGAAAATTGTCTTTATTGATGTCATGGTAGTCTGAGACCCCTTGGATTTCACTTTACTCCTTAGGTGGGATTATGTCTATGCCATGAAAGCTATTGTATCCACTCTTTTTTGTGTGATATCTTTCCCTCACGATGGAAGAATTGTGACTATTGATCAACTTTCATTCATTGGTCCTGACTGGATTACCTCCCTAAATGGTTCTTATATGCAGGAAGTATCACCCCTGCCACATGTTAATTATGTGGCGTTGCCTCCCATGACTTCAACTTATGATGATTTAGATCCAATAGTTGACATGGTGATCTCTTCGGTAGGGCTATTGGAGCCTGGTCTCCTTACCCCTATCGAGACCCTCGACATGTGTTCCTTCTAGAGAATTTTTCTTCCATCCAATGAAGATCTCTTGGAATCCATGACCGAGTTTTGTCCCTTGACATGGTGTCCGTCCAAACCATTATCCTCTTGGAAGCCATGATCAAGAAGAATCCATGAGCATAGTTTCTCTTCTCTCTGGAAAGCGCGTTAAAAAATGAAACAAAGGCCTTGAGCATAGTTTTATTCTCTGTAGCAAGCTCGTTAAAAAATGAAACAAAAATATAGGGATTGAACCTAGAACCTTGAGCATAGTTATTTTCCTATGTCAAGCTCGTTAAAAAATGAAACAATCACCTCTCCCTTCCAGTTGAATCTTTCGCATGATCTCGTAGATGTCAAGTCGAGTCTTTCATTAGGTTTCGTTTTTTAACCTTCATTTCATCCACCTGTATCCTTTTTCTCCATATACCACATAAATTGGTGACAACCTCAAAGTTGGTGAATGAATTGAAGCCTGGGGGTCATGTCTCTAGCCTTTGATGATCATTCTGGAGTCAAGCCACTAGCTTTCAAGCTGGGGGAAGAGTACCGAGCTTAGTTTTTTTTCTTTCTCGCACTCGTGAAAACATGAGAATGTAACCGAGCAACCTTTTATCTCTTTTTCAGGATTGCATGGATATACGAAAAAGGAACCCCCTGGAGTCTTCTTTTAGCTCTTTTCAGACTCTCTAAATGTGAAAATATTGTCAAGTGATCTTGCTTCCTTTCCCACTCATTAAAAGGTTTGAAAGGGCATCTTTCAAGTGATAATTTATCTCTTTTTCGGCCTCGCGAGACTAACATTACGAAAAAGGACAAAAATGGAGTCATCTTTAAGTTCTTTTTCAGACTCTCTAAATATGAAAAGCCACCGAGTTTACCTTCTCTGGCTCGTTAAACAATCATACATTGAAGGGCCCATGTGGGACCGAACCCTTACTTCTTCCAGTTTGTTAAACAAAGGAAGAGGGACTTACCAAAGGTGAGTTATATCGAGCATGTGTTACCCTCCTCGAGCTCGTTAAATTATAAAGAGGTACTCATCTATCTGGATGGGGGAAAAATTGAAGGAAGCAAGCCTAGCAGTTTTTGAGAACATTACCAGTAACTCTTAGAGTCGACCTTGAACACGACACTTTCTCTTTGCGCACATATTAATCTGCTGAACCTCTGCACTGAACCAATCTTCTGAGTTTTTCTTACTCCTTTGGGTCACCCAACGAAAGTCACAGTAACCACTGCATCATCATGTTTTGGTCCATGTCATGTTTCTGTTGTTATGCCTCAGTGTTCAAGGGAAGTATCTGCCTCGAGAGTCAACCATCACAAATATCTTGTTTCAATACCCGTGTCAGTCCATGTTCATTTGATCTACCAATTTACATCTCTGTTTCAATTTCATGTTGTTGATGGGGGATACATCAAGGCCCTCCTGCGATGATTCTATTTCTGTCGAATTCAACACATTATCTGAGAACTAGACTTAGAAACCAGTTAGTACCTTGGGACCTGCATGCCTCAATGGTAGGCCTTCTCGCATCTGACAGTGGGTTTACATCATTCACCTCTGATCAGATGATTCCATGAATGTTTGACTTCATCTCATCTATTCACATTCGTTGGAATGTACTAGGGTACCTTGGGAATCATTGACATCAATGGTGATTTCCCTCGTGCTTGTTAATGGTTTACATCATTGACCGATAATCAAGTGGTTTCTACCATGTTCAACATCAGGACATATATCCACATGGTTAGATCCGTACTACATCGAGATTAGTAAGAATACCCTGGGTTGAGTCATCACTCTTATATGTACTTTTCCCAGGTTGCGAAGGTGTTTCTTTTGAACAATGACAGTTTCTTTTGAACAATGACACATATATTGTTACATAGATCCACTTTGTATTGGTCATGGCTATGTCTTGTCATCTCATAGATCCATTGTGTTTTCTTGATGGCTACGATCAGTTCAGGTCATAGGAGTATATTTCCACACTGTATCCTCAGTGGCTATACCTTTTATCAATATAATTATGGATCCGCAGTGTATTTTATGGCGACCATATCTTGCAAGTCTTTATCACCCAAGCATGGGTATGCCTACCATGGGTTTGAAACATGTCATAATATTCGTTGGATGTTTGTGTGCAGCTTCTATCAAGTTCTCTGCATCTATACCCTTGCTTAAAAAATTCTACAAAGTACTTCAGTCATCACGTCTTCTAACTTCGTACTATGGGGGGCAATCTATTACACCTCAAAATTACTCACTTTGATAGTGTCGCAAGTGTCGTCATTACAAGTGTTGTAAGTGTCGCATCTTGTCCCCAAGTGTCGCATTTTGACCACAAGTGTTATAAGTGTTGCTAACATCATACTGCCTTCTTTCCTATGTCATGCCTTCAAGGACCTAACAGGGACACTTAGGACACCTCAAAGACTAGTTTTGAAGAGGAGGAATCGGTTTATTAGAAGTACAATCCTTTTTCCACTAAAAGAACCACTCAAAAATGGGTTTTGGAGCAGAGTGCTCCCCTATACACTGTCACAGAGTGGTTGCAATCCCTGTCCTTCTTTGGGGTAGCGTTATAACGCTCTGGTGCCCCTTTTAGGGAAGAGATACCTTTTCTGGGCGAAATTTGGTTTGTTCAAAAGAATGAGGGAAAGATACCCTCAATATATGAAGGTGGTTGGATTCAAATATGATCTCAAGGCATGATCTTAGGGAAGATCCTCAACTGAAGGAGAGAAATACTCAACTTATCCCAAAGATATCTCAAGTGGTTGGGTCTTTCCAAGATTATATAAAGAGGCTTTCTCATGGTGAAAGAGGAGGAAAGATTGGAGGTATGAAACCTATGATCTCATAGGCAACATAGAGTACAGGAAGAGAGACATTGCAATAGCATCTAACTTATGATATCATGAGGGAGATGTCATTTGAAGCATCAAAATCTTGTATGTGGGTTATTTGAGCAAGGGTATGGACAAGGAGATCTTGGTGAAGTTGTTGCACTACATCCATGGTTGTAAGTAACACTTTGTTCTCATCAATATAAATTCATGATTGGCCCGTTTCCTTTGAAGTTTGTTGTGAATATGAAATTTTCTTCTTCATAAGATAGATCTGTATTTGAGCTAATCTCAATAGAGTAGGAAGTTCGTTGTATCTTTGTTTGTTCTACAGGACCTATTGAGGAGCTTAGGATTGAATCTCAACTTGGACTTTCCAAGGACGAACGCCATTAAAAGGTACATACTTTTCTTCTTCCTCTTCATACATTAACTTAATTAGATCTAAAAGGAAAGTCAGTGTCTACGTTAAGCACTTTTCTATCTTGGCCTTAAAGATTTAGGGACCTCGAGAGAATCCACTTGTCCACAGGAGGATTTCTCTTCAACAGTATCACGTCCATGATCCCACTCTTCACCGACGATTCCTTAGGGTACGTCTCTTAGAATGATATTTTGATTATATCACTTATATTCATGATCTTATGATATCTAATCAATTAACAGATGCATTGGCTAATCATGTATTAGATTGGCATATTTCACACACATAAATATAAAAGCACACATATACACGCACATGTAAATACATTTGTAAAAAAGATGTTTACTCCATAAGGAAAAAATATGTATATATATCATTGTTGGCGAGATTGCAGAGTTTCCCATTATTTCCTTTGATGTAAAACTTCTCATTATTGAATTTATGAGTAAGAGTTTGATTTGAATTAGTTCGAATAGCAACTCACTTAACCCAATGAACAAGTGGTCAAAGTCTTAGTTAAAAATGCAAGGAAAAGTGCACGATAAGTTATATCACCAAAGCTCACATGTTAAGGAAGTTTTCCAGATAAGTAATACAAAAGTTAATGTTGACAACTACAACAACTAATGTACACATGTAAAGGAATTTTGCCAGATAAGTAAGACAAAAGTTAATGTTGACAGCGACAGCAACTAATGTAAACACTTCTTGACAAAATTTCTGATCTTGGTAAGAGAAATATAAACACAGAGAGAACAAAGTGTGTTCAAGAACTCGGTGATGGGTTTTTAACTAGAAGAAAAATGAAGAGGTTCATTCATGTTTTTCCCTAGAATTCTATTGATCATTTTCCCAAAGAAAAACGCAGAGGTTCATTAATGTTTTTCCCTGGAAGTCTATTGATCATTTGCTGGAAGAAAAACACAGATGTTCATTCACGTTTTTCCCTAGAAGTCTATCGATCATTTGCTGGAAGAAAAACACAAAGGTTCATTCACGTTTTTTCCTAGAAGTCTATTGATCATTTGCTGGAGGAAAAACACAGAGGCTCATTCACGTTTTTCGTGCAACTCTATTGATCATTTGCTAAAATGAATACATAGGCGTAAATCTGTTATAGATCTAGAATAGAGGTATGAAATGCTTGATTGACTGAGAAATTATATCTAAGGCATATGAATTAAATAGTTAAAGGTTGTATTTGTAACTCAAATATACATTGAGGTCATTATTTATTGCAATGAAGTTATCTACAGATTTGATTTCCAGGTTTATAACATAGTAAACATGAACAGATTGAGCTGATCAGTTTTTGGCATTGACAGACTGTGAACAGAGTTGCATTTGATTAAGATGCGTGTTGGCTGAAAACAATAATAGGTTTGGAAAATATGGGATTCATGGTTACAGGTTTGTTTTCACAGAAAGAAATTAACAAAAGGATATTGACAGTTTAAGAAGAGTGTTCGAAACAGGTTGAAGCCAGTACTAAAGGGAGGAAGGGAGGAGCTAGGGATACTAACCATCTCATTGCAATTTGAAGCTTGCATTCATGCAGTAGAAGTTGTCTTTCAGTAGGTGTTGAAGATAAAGAGGTAGTAGCCTCATTTGAGTAGTTCCTCAGACAAAATTTGATGTAACTGAAATAGCTTGATTTCTTTACATCCACAAGAAGAAGAAGAGATTTTTCCCTTTATGGGTTTCCTCACAAATATTTTGTGTCTCTGTCCATTTCATGTGATTAATGGTTACTAATTCACTTTCACTGAGACAAAATATTTATTAGGTTTTAAGATGCATTAAAGAAGTAATATGTGTTAAAGAGATCAAAGTGAAAATTGTGTATACAACTGATTCACCCCCCCCCCCCACCCCTCTCAGTTGTTCAACTTGTTCAATAATTGGTATCAAAGCCGCTTACTTTAGAACTCAGTTTAATCACTGGAATTTTGGTCTTTTATGATGGATAAGAAATCTGAATTTACAAAACATGTATTACCTCTATTTGATGGACATAACTATGCCTTTTGGAGTATCAAGAAGAAATTGTTTTTGCAAGCTCAAGGAGTAGATGTTTGTTAAGTTGTGTTGAATGAATATAGTGTTCCAGCAACCATTCCAACATATGTTGCAGGTAAAAAACTTTATGAAATCAATTCCAAAGTTGTGTATGCAATACTTAGAGGTTTAGCAGGGTTAGAATTTATTAAGGTTATGCACTGTGTGTCAGCAAAAGAATTATGGGACAAGCTAAAAATTGTTTATGAAGGAGATACTAAGGTGAAGAATGCTAAGTTACATTCATATAGTGGTCAATTTGAAAGTTTAAAAATGGAATAATCTGAAGATATAGAAACTTATTTCCTTCGTATTGATGAAGTAGTTAATACCATGAGAGGTCTAGGAAAAGAAGTTAAAAATGATAATATTGTACAAAAGGTACTTAGATCTCTACCTGTAAGATTTGATCCAAAAATATCTTCTTTAGAAGAAAGAACTGATCTTTCTACTTTAGAAATGGATGAACTACATGGGATACTAATAGCATATGAGATGAGGACCACTGGTGAGAATTCTGCCAGAAAAGAAGTAGCTTTCAAGGCAGCAAAGAAGGATAAGAAAAAGGTTGAAGCAGAAACCAACAATTATGGGGATTTAGAAGAGGATATGGAAGAAGTTAATTTTGTCAAAAATCTGAAAAAGGGTACTGGCAAATACAAAGGTAAGATTCCTCTTAAATGTTTTGGTTCTGGTAGAATGAGACATTTTTCTTCCAAGTGTCCTTTCAATAAGCATTCTGATGGTGAAGAAGAAAGCAATAGAAAGAGTAAAGAGTACAAGAACAAATATAAGAAGTATTTTCAAAGAAACTCATATAAAAAGAAAAGTCTACTTATTAAAGATGTTAATGACTCTTCATAATCACATGAAAGTGATGTTAGCTCAGATATAAGACTTTTTATGTCTATAGAAAATCAGAATGATAAAGTTAATGAAGAAGAAGAAGGTGAAGTTGATTTGGAAGATGAGCTTGTAAGTGCTTTGACTGAACTTAGAAAGGTAAGAAGAGAATGTAAGCATTTCAAAGAAGAAATTAAGAATCTTGAAAATGAGATACATAAATCTAACAAGTTGATAAAAAGCACTAAAACTATGATAATTGATTTAAAGCTCAAAACAGAAGAAGCTAGAGTAACTGAGGAAGCACTAAACAATTTGCTTGTAGAAAAGGAAAAGGAAAATGATGGTCTAAAACTTGAAGTTGTTTCATTAAGAAAGAAGGTAAAAGAAAATAATATGGATGATAGCTCAAGGATTTTGAAATAGATTATTAGTAATCAAAGACCAACAAATGACAAAACTGGAATTGGTTATAAATCTGAGGCTACTAATGCAAGTACTAGTACAAGTTTTGAAAAAGCAGGTACATGACATACAAATGATAAAAACACTAGCAAGCAGATGGAATCAGTAAAGCAAGAAGGAAATCAAACTTCAACAATACATAGAAGAAGCTATGACAAGTAACGGAACAGGTTTGATGGCTATTGTTTCTTTTGTTACAAGTATGGACATAAAGCTTCTTTTTTCAATTCCTTTTCAAGAAACATAATTGCACATAACAATCATGACAAATCTAGGTTTGATTATGGAAGAAGGCATGATAGAACCATTCAAAACAATGTGAACAATTCCTATAACAGATTTGATGTTTTAAGGTTTGAGGGTGAATGTCATAGGTGTAATAATTTTGGACATGTGTCAAGAAACTGTCCAATGAACTTTCAGAAATATTTTGAACCCAATTACACTAATCTGAAAGCTAGATAGTGGAAAAAGAAAAGTGACCATTTAGAATCTGAAAAATGCACTCCAACTTTACATGATGATAATAAAGTAAAATGGTGTGTGGATAGTGGATGTTCAAAACATATGACAGGAAGAAAACATAATTTTTTTACATTGGATGAAGGAAAAGAAGGTACAGTTACTTTTGCTAATGAACAATCAACTAGGATAATTGGAAGAGGTACTATGTGTCTAAATAACAAAAATATTATGGCTGAAAATGTTTTCCTGGTTGAGGATATGGAACACAATTTATTGAGTGTAATTCAAACTTGTGATAAAGGGAATTATATGATTTTTTTTTTCTAAAAATTGTCAAATCAGAGATGTCAAAACAAATAGGTTAGTTGGAACAGCTACAAGAACACAGAACAACATTTACATACTAGATGAGAAAAAGGAAAATTGTTATCTTGGGATTGAAGATGAGAGTTGGTTGTGGCATTGGGCATATTAACTTTGAAAATATGATTCAGTTAAACAAAAGGGAAGCTATAAGAGATTTACTTGTCATGAAGAATCTTACCAGTTCTATTTGCAAACAGTGTCAACATGGTAAACAAACTAGAGTTAGTTTTAAGACCAAAGAACTCTCTACAACAAAACCTTTGGAAATAGTACATGTTGATGTTTGTGGACCTATGAGGACAACAGGATTAAATGGTGAAAGATATTTTATGTTATTTGTGGATGACTTTACTCGGATGTCTTGGATGTTTCTGTTCAAAAAGAAGTCTGAAACATTCAATTGTTTTCAAATTTTCAAATAATTGACTGAAAATGAAATTGACATGAAAATTAAATGCTTAAGATCAAACAATGGGGGAGAGTTTGTTTCTAAAGAATTCAATAAGTATTGTGATGATAATGGTATCAAAAGACATTTTTTCGTTACTGAAACACCTCAAAAAAATGGTGTTGTTGAAAGGAAAAATAGGACTGTTATGGAGATGGCAAGAACAATGCTAAATTAATCTAAACTCAGTAGCATACTTTAGCCTCAAGTTGTCCATATTGTTGTTCATATTCTGAATAGAATATTTTTGAGAAATAACTATGACAAAACACCTTATCAGTTATGGAAAGGTAGGCCAGCAAGTGTATTTTAGTTGGATATTCATGCTCAAGAAAATATTATAAGTGCTACAGTTTCAGATTGAAGAAAGTTTTTGAAGCCATAGATGTTAAATTTGATGAATCTTCATTTTTAAA
This sequence comes from Picea engelmannii, assembly GCA_009831015.1. Lineage (NCBI taxonomy): Eukaryota > Viridiplantae > Streptophyta > Pinopsida > Pinales > Pinaceae > Picea > Picea engelmannii. The sequence goes on from ML779862.1 coordinate 564,621, forward strand.
ATCCAAAATTGACCAGAAAGATCATCGGACATATGAAATATATGACAAAATGAAAATGGAATAAGAATCAAGTGATATAGAGGAAACTAAATCAGCTAACAATGAAAATCCGATTCCTACTTTGGTGCATGGGCCAACTCCATCTAAGACTCCAAACAAAAGGGTACAAAGAAATCATCCTGAAGAGAAAATCATTGGTGATATAAATGTAGGTGTTGAAACTAGAAGCAAAAGGCAAGAATCTAGTTCAAATCATGAACATGTATCATTACTCTCTCTATTTGAACCCAAGAATGTTGAAGAAGCAATCAATTTTGAATACTAGATGAAAGCAATGAAAGAAGAGATTAGTCAAATAGAAAAGAATGAGACATGGGAATTGGTTCTTAGACCTTTAAATAAGAATGTTATTGGGGCTAAATGGGTCTTCAGAAATAACTTGGATGAAGCAGGTAAGGTGACTAGAAATAAAGCTAGACCGGTTTGTAAAGGGTATGCACAGGTAGAAGGCATAGATTATGGAGAAAATTTTACTCTTGTTGCAAGAAAGGAATCCATTATGTTGATTTTGGCTTATGCTAGTTCCAAGCACATTAAAGTTTATCAAATGGATGTAAAATATGCATTTTTAAATGGTGAATTAGAGGAAGAAGTATACGTGGAACAACCATATGGATTTCAGGTGCAAGAAACAGAAAATCATGTCTATAGGTTGAAAAAGGCTTTGTATGGGATAAAGAAAGCTCCAAGAGATTGGTATTCCTGGCTTGATAAATACTTAAGGTAGCAAGGATACAGAAAAGGAAACACTGACAGTAATCTTTATATTAAAGAAGAACAGGATATCTTGGTCATTGTTGAGATTTATGTACATGATATTATTTTTGGGAGTGATAATTATCAACTTAGCCAACAGTTTGTTGAAAGTATGCATAATGAGTTTGAGACGTCCATGCTTGGTGAAATGAAATTTTTCTTAGGTCTTCAAATAACTCAATCTGATGAAGGTGTTTCCATTTCTCAAACTAAATATACCAATGAAATGCTCAAGAAATTTCAAATGCAGGATTGTAAACCAGTTGGTGCTCCCATGGTTACTGGATGTAAGTTAAGTCAAAATGATGATTATGAAAATGTTGAGCAGACAATGTACAGATCTATGATTGGCAGTCTTCTATATGTTATAGCTACAAGGCCCAATGTTATGCATGTAGTTTTTCAAGTTGCTAGGTTTCAGGCCTCTCCTAAAGCTTCTCATTTACTTGTGGTCAAAAGGATTCTTAGATATCTTAAGGGCACAACATAGTATGGTTTATGGTATCCTAAGGGTAATCGTCTTGATTTGTATGCTTTCACTGATGTTGATTGGGAAGGTTTCATTTATGACAGGAAGAGTACTAGTGGAGCAACATTCTATCTTGGAGGATGTCTGGTGAGTTGGTCTAGCAAGAAACAATCAGTAGTTTCCCTTTCTACTGCTGAGGCAGAATACATTGCAGCTTAAAATTGTTGCACTCAAGTTATTTGGATGAAACAAATGTTATCAGAAATACACATTCATTATAATGCTCCCATTCCTATTTTTTGTGACAACACCAGTTCCATTAGTATCTCTAAAAACCCAGTTATGCATTCCAAAACGAAACATATTCCTATTAAATTTCATTTTAATTACCATTGATGTCAAACTTATCATTATTACATTTATGAGTAAGAGTTTGATTTGCATTAGTTGGAATAGAAACTCACTTAACCCAATGAACAGGTGGTCAAAGGCTTAGTTAAAAATACAAGGAAAAGTGCACGATAAGTTATATCACCAAAGCTCACATGTTAAGGAAGTTTGCCAGATAATTAAGAAAAAAGTTAATGTTGACACCTACAGCAGCTAATGTACACATGTTAAGGAATTTTTCTAGATAAGTAAGACAAAAGTTAATGTTGAAAGCTACATCAACTAATGTAAACACTTCTTGACAAAATTTCTAATCTTGGTAAGAGAAAGATAAACATAGAGAGAACAGAGTGTGTTCAAGAACTTGGTGATGGGTTTTTAACTGGAAGAAAAATGCAGAGGTTCATTCACATTTTTCCCTGGAAGTCTATTGATCATTTTCTGGAAGAAAAACGCTGAGGCTCATTCACAATTTTCCCTGGAAGTATATTGATCATTTGCTGGAAGAAATATGCAGAGGTTCATTCATGTTTTTCCCTAGAAGTCTATTGATCATTTGTTGGAAGAAAAAAGTAGAGGTTCATTCACATTTTTTCTTGGAACTCTATTGACAATTTGATGGAAGGAAAATGCAGGGGTAAGTGTGTTATAGATCTAGAATAGAGGTATGAAATGCTTGATTGACTGAGCAATTATATCCAAGGTATATGCAGTAAATAGTTAAAGGTTGTCTTTGTAACTCAAATATACATTGAGGTCATTATTTATTGCAATGAAGTTATCTACAGATTTGATTTGCAGGTTTATAACAAAGCAAACATGAACAAATTGAGTTGATCAGTTTTGGCATTGACAGAGTGTGAATAGAGTTTCATTTGAGTAAGATGCATGTTGGTTGAAAACAATAATAGGTTTGGCAAAGATGGAATTGATGGTTATAGGTTTGGTTTCACAGAAATAAATTAACAAAAGGATATTGACAGTTTAAGAAGAGTGTTTGAAATAGATTGAAGCTAGTACTAAAGGGAGGAAGGGAGGAGCTAGGGAGACTAACCGTCTCATTGCAAGTTGAAGCTTCCATTCAGGCAGTAGAAGTTGTCTTTCAGTAGGTGTTGAATATGAAGAGGTAGTAGCCTCATCTGAGTAGTTGCTCAGAAAAAATTTGATGTAACTAAAGTAGCTTGTTTGCGTTACATCCACAACAAGAAGAAGAGGTTTTTCCCTTTATGGGTTTCCTCATAAATATTTTGTGTCTCTGTCCATTTCATGTGATTGATGGTTACTAATTCATTTTCATTGAGACAAAATATTTATTAGGTTTTAAGATGCATTAAAGAAGTAATATGTGTTAAAGAGATAAAAGTGAAAATTGTGTATACAACTGATTCACCCCCTCCCCCCCCTCAGTTTCTCAACTTGTCCAACAATAATATGTTCAAGATATTGTCACAATACAAAAATGTGGGCCATAAGCCTCAAAAGTGTAAATAATACATCGCCGGGCTTACGCCCTCAATACATATAGGAGATACAAAAAAGAGTGCCCTCAGAACGCATAATGTCAAACTATACTCTAATCTCTAGGACAATTGGCCCTATTATAATAAATGACGACGTTGGATAGCCGCTGAAAAAATTGGACCCATGCTTTGGGTACTCCCACTACGTGAGTCTGCATGGATGGTGTCAAATCCTCTATCTATTCCATGGGCACACCATGGGTGAGGGACACCATGTTCCTCTCTACTCGCCTCAGGACCCTCTCAACCTTTGTTGATGATGGACCTTCCTCTACTATGGCTCCTCCTGGCTAGATTTTCTCTAGCAGACGACACCGAGTACGAGGGAAGTATATTGGTTATACTACCCCACATCTGTACATAACAAGTTGGAAGTGAGTATTGTGATGTTACCAAAAACATGTTTTCTTTTCTTCTATAAAGTTGAAATTAAAAAATTTTAAATTCAAAAATGTGAGTAAGTACCTATGTCACCACGTGTTGCGCCATGGGGCATAAGCACGTCTGGGTCCCTTATGAAACTTATACCCACATATGGGTAGTTCTCGATGGTTGGAATATCGCATTTCCACCGCTTGAAGAACCTGTAATCATATGTCTCACATACTCCTCCTCCTCCCTAGTGCGGAATCAAAGAATCCCATATGCACAGTGCTGGAAAAGAGGCTATGTGCCCTCGCACACCCTCCATAGCACTCATCCCTGACACTCTTTCAAAAAAAATGTGCACAACATTGTTCCAAACCCAAATTTCCTTGTCTATATCAACTTGCACTCAATCAATTGAATTTTCATGTAATTGAGCATCGTCGTGCTCCAATTGAAAATAACTGGCTGCAAACATTGCACAACATAATGCATATGGGCCCATGAAGCCTGGTGTAGAGAAACAGACCCTGTCATTCTCCCAATCATATAGAGTACCACCCTCAAAATCAGATTATCAATCTTTTGTATCGACACTTGAGACCCCACCTTCTTTGTGTCCGCCTCGCAGTACATACCAATGTAGTGGGTTATAATTTATGGCTCAGGAGGGAATGTATTAAAGTTTAATGGTTCGCCCCTCTTAGAGAGACTATTCAAGAAGTATATGTCTTCAGTGGTGGGTGTGAGTGATTGGGCCTCTATCATGAAATCCTCTACATATGGATTCTGGCATTCTACCAGATGATTTAAAATTTATGGTTGAGATATCATAAGGGGACATTGGAAATATTTCCATATCCCACATTCTTTCACTGTTGCTACTGCCACTGGGTTGTCCTCGACCATTTGATAAACATCCTCATGTTCTCTTTCCCTCCAACGAACATACATCCTGAGTCATTTCAACATTTTTGAAGTTAGTGCTTCTCTTTTTCAAACTTGTGAGGCATGTTCACGCCCCTTTTTGGTATCAGTCATGTATGTACGTTTGTTGACAGTATCTCAGATAGCATACATATACGCGTTGACTGTGAAAAGTGCGCATACAGGCACAGTTGAGCCAATTTTTGAGAGCAAGTGACCCCCAAATCCATCTAAAGCATGAAATGAATGGATGAATTTGTAAGAGAAGGGGAAAATTACTTACTTGGACCAAGAATGAGTTAATTTCATCCACAGATGCTCTCCAAATGTCGATTTGAAGGAAGAGGGTTTTGGTTATTTTTGGAAATTTTCAAAGTGTAATGGTAAAAATGACTCTTTTTACTTCTATTTATAGAATTGTGACCCTATTTTGACCTGGTTTGACCTTGATTCCTTCTCTTTTTGTTTCTCAATGGATGTTATGACTCTTCTTGGTGATCTTTTGGTCCTTTAAACTTTTTGTTTCTTTGGATTTGGTATTGTTTTATGAATGGGTACTACCTTTTTTATCTTATGACAAAGTCAATATTTCACCATTTTCATTTAGGATAGGTTTTCACTACCTTGAATTTTTCATCCTATTGACAATTTCCGCTTTTCCATAGGATCACCCCCGCAGAAGTGTGACACATGACCTTCTATGTTTATTTAAAAGTGTCGTAATTAGATGGTAGAGAATTTTCCTGAATGGATGTCCTAAGTAGATCCGTGTGTTGCATTTTGGCATCCATGTTTTGAGTTTCCTATAGAATTGGGAGTCCTTTTAGTCCCGCCATGACTGTGTATTGAAGCCTCATTTTTCTTCATTTTTTCTGGCCTATATCTGGGGGACCCCCTAAGAGCATGGGTTTTTGTCTTTCAAGCTCACTTAAACTTTGAAAGTGACATCTAACAAGAAATTATTTATTCTTTTAGGTCTTGTTAATATTACTTAATAAAAGGAGCCCCTATGGAGTCTTGTTTAAGATCTTTTCAGACTCTCTAAAATTGAAAGTATTGTCGATCGATCTTGTTGACCTTCACGCACATCAAACTAAAACTTGATGGCACATATGTCCGGCGATAGTTTACCCCTTTTTTGGTCTGGATGGTTATTTTTATAAAAAAAAGGTACGCCCTAGGAGCTATGGTTCACTAGGAGAGTATTCTCAGGCATAATTTTAACCCTTTTTTGGGCCCAAGGGACTAAATTTGTGAAAAAGGGCCATTCTCCCTGGTTTTTGTTTATCTCTTTTTAAGGCCTTGGAGATTACTTACGAAAAAAGGAAACCACTTGGAGTCTTCTTTAAGCCCTTTACAGACTCCCTAAACAAGAAAAGATCGCTCAGTGACCTTGTTCCTTTCACACTCATTAATTGGTTCAGAAGGAATATCTATTTGGCATAAGTTTAACCCTTTTTCCAGCCAATAGATTACCTAGGAAAAAGGTACACCTCGGGAGACATGTCTTGCCTCGAGAGTTCTCCTAAGTTATGTTTTATACTTGTTCTGGCTCAAGGGACTAAATTATGAAAAAGGTGGTGAGTCCATAGTTCAACTCTTTTCAGACTCCTTAAAATTGAAAAGATAGCTGAGTGATCTTGTCTCTGTCACACTTGTTAAAATGGTTTTGAAGAGACATCCTTTCAGTATAAGTTTAACTATTTTCTAGACCAACTGGACTAAGTACGAAAAAAGGAATACTATGGCCCTAGTGAACAAAAGAGTTCTCCTCGGTATGATTTTATTCTTTTTCGGGCCCTGAAGACTAACATTGCAAAAAAGATCACTCTCGAGTTTTATTTTAGTGTTTTTCATACTCTCTAAAATTGAAAAACCACCGAGCTTACCTTCTTTGGGCTCATAAAACTTTACATGGAAGGAGTCTTGTCGTGTCTTATCGTAATCTCATCGCATGTCTCGACCTTGCATCTTTGACCTAATGTCAGCTTCATGTTGCTACTACTAAACCTTTAGAGCATTTCTTTGGTGCAATCCTTATAGCATTGTTTCCCTTACAATCTGACACCTTGACTCATGGAGGAATTTTCCCAAGTGTCTTTATCCTACACATGTCTCCTTGCACCAAGCGTCAGTATGTTCCATGTTCTTAGAACCAATTTGTTTTCCCATGACATTCATTCCTCCTTTGTAACATAGAATTATTTTATTCCTTTTCAAGTTCATTAAATATGTGAAAAAAGAAAAAAAATCAAATATTCTAAAAAGAGGGGACGAGGAAACATTCTCTTTTGTTGGCAGAAATCTAGTCACCCTTGGACAAAGCAAATCCTTTCGTTTGTTATGCAAGAATTGAGATCTAGTATGGCATTAGGAATCTATTCTTGTTACATAGATTTGTGTCCTCCTCCATTTGGTTACTCTTCCAAACACATGGAGAGTTTGTGGTGCCTCATGTGCCATGGACTTATGTCAATAACATGTTTCCTGAGTATTTTCTTCTGTCATGCTCTTTTCAAAGGGGAATTCTTGCAACCTGAGTCTTCCATTATGTGATAAGTCTCTTGAATTTCACGAGTCAGCCATTCTAATAGTCTTGTCAAGTTCACATTCAGAATCAATAAAGTTTTGTTCATGATGATCGAGGTCCTCCAGTCTCTCCATGATAGCATGTCGAAGACCTCAAAGTAGTGAGTCTTATACTCCTATTATACTCCTACCTGAGTTTTGAATATCTTGAAGTTGTTTCTCAAGTTATGAAGTTATCATCTCCAGCTGCAGGCATTGATGCCTCTTGAAGATTTGTTGTATTTGTATATCTTCTGATGATTTTGAGATGTAGATCTATTGCATATTATTCATGGATACACTTTATATTTCCATACATATTATTACTATATATATGACATGGATTTGTAGTGTACTTGATTGGAAACCATGCTTAGTTTGTCCCAAGCATGGGAATGCTCGCCTCAGTGATTCTTATTATCTTATTGTAGATGATGCGCTCAAAGATACTCGCTTGGTTTTACTCGACTCCAGTGCTTTCCCACTTTATTAAAGATGTTGTAGTTTATTTCGGCCACACATTTCTCTTCTAACCTCACACGGTAGGGGGCATTTTTTATAGCTCAAAATGACATTTATGTGCATCCTTCATGTTGGCCCACTCATTCATACATTTGCCAACCCATTTTGATGGAGTTCTTCTAAAAAAACAAATTTCTTGGCATACATGCCCTATTGCATATGCAAATCACGTACATATGTTAGTTTCATACTTGAAATCCCACGTGCATACACTTGTTGCACTACTGAAATCACACGTGTACTCTAAAAAGTGAAAAAAAATATAAATGTGTGCTTTTCGGTGGAGTTTATAGGATATATTAGGTTTTTCAACCATATTACCTCTTGTATCCCTTCTGGAAACAAATTAACCATGTTTTTATCATATAAATACATCCCTCGAGGGGTCATTTGGATATATCAAACTAGAGGCAAGAGAACTCTGCCAAATTTTCTCCCTTGTTTCCCAAGCCTTCTGCAATTTTCTTTGAGTTTTATCCTCAACATTCCCTTCCATTCATCTTCCTTATACCATCCATCATTTTCCCTTTGTATTGACATGTTGGTGATGAAGATTGTATTTGGAATAGTGCACTTGGAGACAAAGTAGAGGAACCCAGGTGAGGTTCGTGGAGCAGCACTAGCAAATTTCAGGTTGTAACCTTCAATTTTGTTATTAATAAAAGAGAAAAGTTATTTTCATAGATATTTGTGTCTATGCTTTTATGTTTATGAATCCTTTCATGAATAACTAACTCTTTAGATAATATTGATAATTAATCATATGTTGTACTAGATTGTTTTGTAGCATTGTTTCAGGCTAGCTTTGGGAGGAGGCCTGCAGTCTTGGAACAAACAACAATCAGAAGGGATCAACATCAACCATAAGGACTTAAGGTACATGTTCCTATATTATTTATCTTCCCTTAATTATCGTAAGGTTGTGTTTGGTTTGGGGTAGAATAGGACATTTTCTGACTTTTAGGGTGTCAAGGCTCTGCCTAGTCGCTAGACGCAGATTAGGGGTATTTTCCCCATAGCAGGGATCAACCTTAATGGGTTCCTTTATGGAGATGATAAGGGAGTCCATTCTATGCCACATGATTGTGAGATATCTAGTCTTGTACTGTCAGAGGAGATCATCTCTTTGTAGGAGAGACATGGCCACATGCTTGTGCGAATCTAGCTCTTTACATTGTGCATAAGAGCATCTCTTCGATACTGCCAGTTGTTGTGGGAATTTTGTTGCCACTTGTTGATGTGGGATTTAATCCCTTTGCATTTTAAAGGATATTGTCTTTGAAGAAGAGAATGAAGTGGTTCATGGATTTTGTGGACTCGGAGATGTAGCCGTACCCATGAACTCTGTTAACAATTTGGTGATCTCTTGTTTTATGTGTTGATATTGTCTCATGTTTTCATATGCATGTTTTTATTTTTGCAATTATAATTGTTAAGTGAATTAAGTAATGGATTATGAGACTAACAACACATTCACCAAGCTATACTCAATTTGGATTCAAGCCTTTCATAAGCACATATGTTCACCTTTAATGCAATCGAGTTCAATTAAAATGATATTATAATTCATCCTTTCATTAAGTGAACCTAGAACTAGATTGGGTTGATATCAAGGTCACCCTGGATCAGATCACTTCTTCAGCAAATTTTCCAGCAGGGCTATGATCTGCACGTATACCCTAATAAAATTTTTGTAGTACCCTGTATGACCCAATGTTGTCTGCATTTTTCACATTGAAGTAGGTGGTGGCAGATCAACAATAACAACAATCTTTGTAGGATCAACCAAAATTCCTTGTTTACATAATAGATGACCCAACATGATACCATATGGTGCACAAAAATACACTTCTTCAAGTTCAAGGAAATATGGAATTGTCTACATCTATCAAACATCAAGAGAAGAGTTTCAATATGGTCTTTCAACAAACTAAACATTGTTCAATCATCCAAATATACTTCTAGTAATTTATGAATAAGTTTTGTAAAAGTCGTGAAAAAAATTCAGGAAAATACTGTTGGTGCATTTTTCAATCCAAAAGGCATGATTGTATACTAATAACATACCCATTTTGTCGCAAACGTTGTCTTATGCCTATCCTCCTGCGCAATCTTAATCTGGTGATACCCAGAGAATCCATCAGTAAATGAGTAAGCTTCTTTTCCTCCTAAATTCTTCAAAACCTCATATGTAAATGGGGTAGGAAACAGGTCATGTAAGAAAGCATGTAACACCTTGGGTTTTGAGCCCCCATATTAAATAATGTATTGTTACACTGTTGAGAGGCCAAAGTTCCCAAATAATTATTAAAAAGCTAGTGTTCCCAAGAAATGTAATGTTTTGATCACTATTAATAATAAATACCTTGTTGGCTGCTAGATGGACAAGGACAAGAGTTTTCAGGGGATATGATTCCACAAGAGAGGGGGATTGAGGGGATAAGAATTTTATTTATATTTTATTCTCCATTTTTTCTTAATGGATAATAGAAGTTACATGAGATTCTTGGGGGAAATCCTAGAGGTTCTTGATCCCCACAAATTACATAAACCCATCCCTGTTCTATTGGGGGGGTCTCACGTTCATTTATTATCTCATTCGTTGGTCATTTCATTTTTTCTCACTCCCATTTCTCATCCTCGTTCTGTCGTTAGTCGCTTTACTCTTCCCTTACGCATTCATTCACCTGATTTTTCATTGTTTAACTCCTCTCATGGAGACTTCGCTCCATTCACTCTTTCACTGCACTCGTCTTCCTCATTCGCATTTGGCTTGGGAAAGGAAATCAGACTATTGAATAACAACCACAATTGTTTTGGCTATAGAGATTGCTGGTGAAATCCAATTGTGAATGAGGCCTGCATATTTGAGATGTTTTGTCTTGTGCCCAACTTTTCTCATAGTTGTGAGTCATGAGAGTCTCAGCATGGAGATTCTGGACCAATTGCACTCGAGCCCTATAAGGAGAATGACTTCCTAAGGGACTACATGGCATACTAGGGTGGGGGTCTATTCTCTTCAGTTGTGTAGGCTGGGTAGAAGAGAGTTGGGTACTTGGATTGTTGTGGGTGTTGAGAAGCCTATGAGAGTTTGAGTGTTGACTAGTTTGGGAAGCTGAGTAACACTCTGGAACCATCCTTGTGGATTCATAGACCTAGCTCAAGGGTAACATTGTTGTTGAGACTTGGAACATAAGTGTCTACAATTGGTTGAAATGTCCTTGGTCTATAGCCCGTCGGTGGTTCTCTTCTATAAAATATAAGTGCTCTTTGTTATGGTATTATTTACCTGTGTATGAATTATTTTTGTTGTGTATTTAATTATCGTTGAATTCGATGTGTTTAGAGTATGCATGCTTGTTGGGTATTTTTGTACATGTTTTATGCTTCATTGCTTTTAAGTTTATCATGGATATTGATCAATGCATGTGAATCTTTCATGCATTTCCATGTTATTTAAAGTTAGTGATCTAAAATTGAAGAAGACTTGAAAAACTTGAATAAATATTGCAAGTAAAATGTTATGTGTTAAAAGCAACAAGATCAATTTGCAACACATAAATTAAGGATTACTTATGTGAAATACACATAGACAACAGCATAAACCATGAACATCAACACATAAACACAACAACTTGATAAAAGAGTTCACCCCTCTCCGGGCTACATCTCCTGGTCCAGCCTCCAATGGATCATTATTATTAAATTTCTCAAAGTGCTCAAAAACATGCCTTATAATGCTCAAAATGACAAACTGACTGCTCCAATGGCTTCCCAGCGTCCCAAAACCCCTGTCTGGGCTCTTTCGGCACCTGAAATGGTCGAAAAATGAGAAATATAGGCCTCCTGGAAATCTCCTTCTCCAAGCTTGTTGTCTCTGGTTCTACAATTCGCACTCCCCCTTGAGTGAACCTGGCTCACACGCTCTTTAAAGTGTAAAAACCTGGCAATGGGCGCAACCGCGCCAACGGTGAAAACTGTAGGACGGTTAAGGCACCTCCATCCCCTAACCACCTCGGCACTTGGGCATATGGCCATGTGACCTTGCGCTTCACGAAATGGTGGTTAAACCATTTAAAACCGTGCATTTTCCGTTGTATTCCCGCGCCAACATTTAACACGCGGGTCATGGTTTCAAACCCCACGCATACACATAACATATATAACAAATACATTGCAATTGCAATGTATTGCAATACAATATAATATATAAATGGAATGCGCGTGCGCGCCAAAACATTCGGGCCAATACATAAATATGTGGGTCATATGCGTTGTAATACGTCCATGGATCGGGGCTAAGCCTCGGCCCGACCCCCCTTTCCCATTGGCATAACTTTCAAACATAAATATATACTTTGTGGTATAGTTAACAAGGCACAAATGGCGGAACTTTGGCTAGCGGAGAGTTATGAAGTGTTTAACGTTTGGGGAGGTCCCGGGGTCGAACCCCACGGACTCCCCATATAATTTTATACAACCATATAAACAAATGATGAGGGGACACGTGGCACCCAGAGATTGGGCCACGTGTCCTCATATAAATCGCCACCAACCAGACACATGTCACCATCCAATACGCCAGCAAACAACCAATAACCATCTGCCATGTCATCACTGTACGGCCTGTACGGTCCTGCCACATCACCATACGGATTGTATGGATAGGTACAGTCAGCATCCAAAATTTTGCCTGTTTGGCTTGGCGGACAGATCGCGATATCTCCTTCATACGGACTCCATTTGAGAAAGTAAATATACCGCCGGAATCAGGAAGACGAGACGAACGTAATGGCACTATTTTCGTCGCATTCCGAGCACTTTGAAAATTGAGCAAAATTTGATCCCCTGATCACACCTCCCCATTGGAAACCTTTTGGACCTCCAAAAGACTATCTCAGTCTATGTGAAGATGAGGGTATAGTTCCCTCACCCTTCCAACCTCAATCCACTTGGCTTTGCTTGGATTCGTCCCTTTAAGAGCAACTCGCAAATACTCCACATTTCCTCGCTTCGAAGTTCACATCCTCCTGTCAAGTATGGTGTCTTCCTGTAGTTCTGTTAGATACTCTGGAGAAAAATCATCTATGGAAGGAATATGAACATGCTCTCCTTGATCATCAATCAATGGAGGCTCATACAACTTCAAATTATCAAAATTAACAACTGCATACATCTACATATATGGAGGCAAATCTAAACGAAAATCATTGTTACCAATATTGCCAACAATTTTGAAGGGACCATATCGAATTGGTTTCAACTTTTTACCTTCTCCTTTAAGCCTCTCCTTGCTGATGTAAAGCCACACTTCATCACCAACTTCAAAACTGTGATCAACACAATGCTTGTCATGTCTCACTTTGTACTTGGCCTGACTCTTTTCCAACTGCTCTTGCACCACCTGATGTATCGACTGAATTTGTTCAATGAACTTCTCTGCCCAATCAATATCATATTGCCCATCAACAGCAATATCTTTCCCAAACATTAAATCTAAAGGCAACTTGGGAAAATAGCCAAAACATGTCTCAAATGGCAACGTTTGCGTCGAAGAGTGCTTAGCTCGATTGTACGCATGTTGAACGTAGTGTAAATGTTCATCCCAAAGCTTAGGCTGCTTGTTGCAATATGCACGAAGAAGATGTACCACTATACGATTCACCACCTCTGTCTGACCATCTATCTGCGGATGAAAATTTGTGCTCTTTTTCAACTTGGTTTCCATGAGTGCCCACAAACTCGACCAAAAACTTCCAACAAATCGAGTATCTCGATCAGAAATGATGGACTTGGGCAAACCAAAATGCACCTAAACATTTTGAAAGAACAACTGTTTCGTTTGTTTTTTTGTTACCTGCTTAGTACAAGGCATCAAAATACACAACTTGCTAAAATGATCAACCAGAACATAAAGATAATCATGACCCTTTCTCGACATAGGTAAACCACCAACAAAATCCATGGAAATACTTTCCCAAGGGTGAGAAGGAACTGGAAGTGGAGTGTACAAACCCAACTTTCGATTACTTGGTTTACTTGTAGCACACA
>ML779862.1:587786-612285 GCA_009831015.1 Picea engelmannii
AAATTAAGGATTACTTATGCGAAATACACATAGACAGCAGCATAAACAATGAACATCAGCACATAAACACAGCAACTTGATAAAGGAGTTCACCCCTCTCCGGGCTACATCTCCTGGTCCAGCTTCCAATGGATCATTATTATAAAATTGCTCAAAGTGCTCAAAAACATGCATTACAATGCTCAAAATGACAAACCGACTGCTCCAATGGCTTCCCAGCGTCCCAAAACCCCTGTCTGGGCTCTTTCGGCACCTAAAACGGTCGAAAAATGAGAAAGATAGGCCTCCTGGAAGTCTCATTCTCCAAGCTTGATGTCTCTGGTTCTACAATTTGCAGTCCCCCTTGAGTGAACCTAGCTCACACGCTCTTTAAAGCGTAAAAACCTGGCACCGGGCGCAACCGCGCCAACGACGCAAACCCTAGGATGGTTAAGGTGCCTCCAGCCCCTAACCACCTCAGCACTTGGGCATATGGCCATGTGACCTTGCGCTGGGCGAAATGGTGGTTAAACCGTTTAAAACCGTGCATTTTCCGTTGTATTCCCGCGCCAACATTTAACACGCGGGTCGTGGTTTCAAACCCCACGCATACACATAACATATATAACAAATACATTGCAATTGCAATGTATTGCAATACAATATAATATATAAATGGAATGCGCGCGCGCACCAAAACATTTGGGCCAATACATAAATATGTGGGTCATATGCGTTGTAATACGTCCATGGGTCGGGGCTAAGCCCCGGCCCGACCCCCCTTTCCCGTTGGCATAACTTTCAAACATAAATATATACTTTGTGGTATAGTTAACAAGGCACAAATGGCGGAACTTTGGCTAGCGGAGAGTTATGAAGTGTCTAACGTTGGGGGAGGTCCCGGGGTCGAACCCCACGGACTCCCCATATAATTTTATACAACCATATAAACAAATGATGAGGGGACACGTGGCACCCAGAGATTGGGCCACGTGTCCTCATATAACTCGCCACCAACCGGACACGTTTCACCATCCAATACGCCAGCAACCAACCAATAACCATCTGCCACATCATCACCGTACAACCTGTACGGTCCTGCCACATCATCGTATGGACTGTACGGACAGGTACAGTCAACATCCAAAATTTTTCCTGTTTGGCTTGGTGGACAGATCGCGATATCTCCTTCATACGGAATCCATTTGAGAAAGTAAATATACCGCTGGAATCAGGAAGACGAGATGGACGCAATGGCACTATTTTCGTCGCATTCCGAGCACTTTGAAAATTGAGCAAAATTTGATCCCCTGATCAGTTAGAGAAGGGGTAAAATTAGTCAAGAGAAGGGACTTGTTGTTAGCATGCCCGACCTGTGGGTGGCTGGGTATGTTACATTTTGGTATCAGAGCTCAGTTCCAATACTAATTCTTGATGGGCCATGTAAACCGAGATTCAAGAAAAAACTTCACAGAGAAATTAAGTTGCAGAGTGCTAAAAGGCGCTAAGAGTGCACCTTAACTGTGTTTGAAAGCTCAGGAAGTGTAGTTGTTTAGGAAACTGTGATGGATGTAGGATCTATTTGGGAAGGGTTTGAATCCTTCACAATCATCATATATGGGAAAAGAGCATTGAGGTTAAACCCTCAGGTCCTTTAGACTTTGCCTCTTCAGCAGTTTTAAGTTCCTTGTCATAAAAGAAGCCTGGAGCCCTGAAGCCCCGAAGTCTCAAAGTGAATCTACGTCATAGATCACTGGGAAGAGTACCGGACCATTGTATTTGACCAAGGATAGGTATGGGTCATTGGATCAAGTGTAGATCAAGAGGTAAAGAAAAGTGGAGAAGATCAGACTCTATCAATCCGATCTGTGTGTGAGCAAGTGTGAGTCATAGATCTCGTAGCAATTCGAAGATTCGACACTCCAGGAGAAGCGAGCCCTTAAGATTCCAAGAAGAAAATCTCCCGAAGTCTTGAACTCTGAAGTAAATATTGATCGTTCTTGTTCAGGGATATGTGTCGACAGATTTTCAGCATTCGGCAATCTGAGGGTGTGGTGGTGTTCAGCAGTTTAATCCTCCAAACCCCGAAGCATCGAAGTCCTGTAGCCCCAGAGTTCTGAATTTTTGGGAAGCAACCATTCGGTGGTTCGGAGTTTGGGAGAAACACGGTGATATTTCAAGAAATTTGTTGAAGCCTAGAGCTACGACGTGTCGAAGCATGGTGTATGATGTGGCATGATGATGTCACTAAGGGTGACGTGGACCTCCCTAGTCATACCACATGTTATTCAAAATTATATGTTTGATGGCCATGTTGGACCAATAGTAGTCTAACACATGGGGGCCATGTGTCACCATATAATACAATGACAGATGTACCACATGGAACCTATAAATTTAAGAGGTTCAGGAATTCGACGTTTGAAGGGATTGAGTGAAGAAGATATTAAATATTTTGTAGTCCTGAAGACCGAAGTCTCGAAGTGATGTAAACAGGATTAGAAGTTCAGAAGTTCAACGTTCAGGAGATTCAAAGTGTTCTAGTGGGAGATCCTCCAGAGTCCCGAAGACTGATGCACCAGAGTGATGCGATATAATGACGTCACCTAGAATGAAATAGGCTTGTCCAGAATTTGTTGTTCGAAATATTTTTTTTTGGTCTTTGGTTACAAGAAGTGATGAAGCTCGAAGCTCCAAAGCACAGAAGTATTAAAGATCTGGAGAGCGATAGTTCGTGGAGTCAACCACTTCGGCGTTTGGGGGAAATGTTGTGTTGTGTTGCAAAATTATATGAAGCCTGAAGTCTCAGAGCTCCTCATGACCATATATCTTAGAAGTAAACCTAGACCGTTGACCCTTGAACCCTTCATGGGTTCGCCACTCCAGAAGTTAGGAATAATTGTAATGTGATGCTGAGAAAATCCTCTGAAGCCCAGAACCCCAAAGACCCAGAAAGTTGAGGTGACACAGTCTGCCAATGTCAACTTGGGTAACGTAGACACGTGAGATATGTTCCATGTGTCATCCTATTTTATCATGTTCACAGATCATTTTTTTTAGTTAGAACTTGAAAGTTGTCACCCATAGAATGGGCCACATGTCACCTTCATGGTTTCGCCACATATCACTCCCTGGTGTGTAGTTACTAACGAGACTCTGTAAGTTTGGAGGTTCAGTAGTTCAGGATTTTTCAGCTGTGATGTAGTAAGAACCTCCTAATTCCAAAGCTCTGGAGCACCAGAGTAGTGACACTTTGAAGATCCTCTCCGAGAGTTCATCAATTTAGCATTTAGAGAGAATGTAGTGTGATGAGGGTGAAACCCCCGATGCCCGAAGTCTCGAAGCTCTAGATAAGTTATTTTTCAGCTAAGCACATAGTCATGACCGTGGTCACATGCAGTTGAGAGCTGAAGGAAAAAGGGTTAATGGTTGAATTGTTGTTTTCAAGATAGAAAAGCGCTAAGGAAGGATTTATCCCACAATTCGTGGTCACCTGGGAAGGTGGTTTGAAAGAAGTGCATGTGTAGAATTGAATTTTGTATCAGCCAAAGGATAACACATATGTGTTATATGATGCATTATATTGGGCCCAATATATGATCGATTTTATGACGTTAATTAGATACTTTTGTCGAATGTATATATGTGTTTTCATGCTTTGAAGAAGTTTTTGAAGCGATTTTGTGCCAAAACACTATGATCCACACCAGGTATGCATAATTCATATTTTATGATGATCTTGAGTGTAATTCAGTGTGTTTTTACATTTACATGAATCTAATTCACATTTTTGGTGTCACAGGGAAAAATCGTAGCATGTTTTTTCTTTCAGCACTCAGTCCGGTACTCCATCCGATACTCAGTCCGACACTCGGTCCGGATCTCCATCCGGAACTCTGTCCTGCACAAAACTGACGGGCGATTTGGTGGTTATGGTATTGGCGTCCAATGGTGGACGAATCAAAGACATGTGTTTTTCTCGTGCTCATCCCCTCCAGCTACTGAACTCTTCACAACTCGATTTGGGTTGTTAAGTTGGGCGATTATTGGCTCACTCCAGTTTGGCAGTTAGCGCATCATTAATGTAATTTACTGTTTTTAGAAGATGTTTGACCCTCCAGTGGTTGACCTCTCAGTCTATAAATCTTATAAATACCATCATGGTGGTCATACAATAGTTAGGAAGTTCAGAAATTTGTGTGTTAGAGACAAATACAATTTCCTTTGTTTTTCCATTTTCATTTTGCCAGAATTGTGTAAGACTGTGTTTTTAGTTTTAATGGTGAATTTGTGTTGTTGAAGATCGTGGTGTGCATTTGAGGAGTGACCACGACTTTTTGGGGGGGGAACCAACAGTTTGGGTAACAGTTCTATGAGTTTGTTTATGAATTACATAGCATAGATGTATTTCTATTTTATTTCCTGTACATGAATTATTAGTTTACTTCTTTGTTATATAACTTGTTGTTATAGTTTAATTGTTCTAGTTTCCTTTTGTAGGTTAGTATGAAGGATCTTGTCAATATGCACTGACTTTGTAATTAGTAGAAACAAGTTTGCAAACTTAGACACTAACCTCATGTGTGATTAAATGGTAGATTATACTTTCTTTATGCTTTTAAAATCAAGTTCAAAATAGAATTTAAAACAGAGTTTTAGAACAGAATTTTAATTCATGTTTTCTTTAACAAGGCTTCGATGGATGGATAGTATTAGTTATAGTTTTCATTTTTAGATTTCCTATTCAATTACTAATTAGTTTTTGTTTAACTAGTTGATAATTCATTAGCTCATTAATTTACTTTCCATATGCTAGAATAATGTTTAATTCATGTTTATAAGCATTTCTCTTTTTGTAATTTGAATTGTTGAAATAGGTCTAGCTTAGTTTACTTCATGCAATTTCTTCCTTAGATCTAGGTTGCAATTTCAATTTGTAGTTAATGATTGAATTTAGTTATGAGTTTGCTTACGTAGTATAGAATGAAATTGAATTTCACAATCTCTTTATAATTGTTGATGATTAATGCATGAGTAATAATCACATGGATATGTAAGGTAATTGATGGTGTTTCCGTAATGGCTAAGTTTTCATTGGATTGCCTAATCCACACTTTTCACTTTGCTATTGAAGTCAATATCGAGTTTATCCCTCTTGAATTATCTTTCATTGTTAAGTTCCATCATGATATTATAAGACATCGGAGACATTCACACAATCATCAACACTATATTTGAGCTTCCATAGGTTAAAAGATAGTTTCTTGCTTTCATAGATCAGAAAATAGCTTTCTTGCTTTTGTAGGATAGATAGTCTTTTTCTTTGGTAGATTAAAAAGTAGTTTTCTTATCATAGATTAAAAATTGGTTGTTAATTCTTCTTTCTTTCAATTAAGTAGATTTCCTTTTGTAAATTAGAAATGGTTGTATTAAGAATAGAGTTCACTTGTCTCTTAGCTTAGTTAGTTTCTTATTGAGTAGTTTTTATTAGTTTACTTGTTGTAGAAGTTATCCTAGGTTAGTTAGGTGCTACTTGCTTTAATAGGTTAATTGCTTACTTGTCTATTCTTTATTTGATAGTATAGTTGCTTGTTTATTTACTTGCTTTCATAGGATAGTTGTTTATTGAATTTAAGTAGACTAGTTAAAGTATTTTGTTGTTGTTGTTTGTTTATTGTTATGCTGAAATAGTTTTATTTTGCTTATTGTTATGATTGAACTAGTTTTCTTCAAGTAGGGTTTTCATTTGTTTTCCTAGAGCTATCCATCGATCCTTGGTTCAAAGGTACTTTGGTTATATAGTTTAAAGTTTCTTAGTAGGGTTTGCTCATTAGATAGCTTTGCTTGAATAGATTATCCTTAGATAGCCACTTCCTTAGTTAGACTATACTACTACAAGCCCTTCTACCTTGGCATATGTTTTTCTACAACTGTAATTTTACTTACCCCGGGTTGACAATTTAATTGAGGGTTTTTTGTGTGTTTTTAGTGCATATAGAACACCCATCATAGTCGTGTATATATATATATATATATATTCTTCATGAATTGGAAGGACCTATAGCTTTTTGTTTGGAAAAGGTTGTTTATCACTTGCTTAACTCTGACAAAATGATCACTTGCACTTTTTTCATAATTAAGGGGTTTAAACTTATCAACTCAAAATGTGTATTGAAGAAATGGAAGAAGGTGAGGGAGCCTCCATCCATGATAAAGAGCTCGAAGGCTAGAATACCAGAGTTGGAAATGCAGAGACAGAATCCAATGGACGCAAGGGTCGAGGGGAGCAAGAAACATTGATAGAAACTGTAAGAAGCTCGAAAATAGAAGTGCAGAGATACAAGGTAGACAATGAGAGGTTGATGAGAGAGAAAAGTCAGATAAATGATCGAGTGTTCCAGAGCTTAAATCAATTGCAAGGATAATAAAAGAATGGCCAAGAGAAGAGGAAGGAGGCAGGTATCATGAAAGAAGAGATGATCGTGGAAGAGTTGGTTATTCCAGAAGTGCTAGCAGAGCTCATAGACACCACTCACCTCCTTACTCAACAAGAAAATTTTATGCATCTGAATATTCCATAAGCAGTCCAGAGGTGTCTCCTGTTAGGCACCAAAGAAGAAGGCATGAAATGGACATCTTGCAAGGAGAGTTTAGGAAGCTTAAGCCACCATCCTTTGATGGTGAAAGGGAAAGGGAAGATGATGTTGAAGCCTAGTTTCTTGGACTTAGGAGATACTTCCAATTTCACAACTATTCATCAAACCTAGAAGCCAAAATTTCCACCTACCATTTACATGGGAAAGATGTTATGTGGTCGGACCAACTTAAGCAAGTTGAACATATTAATGAGAATAGGATCACTTGGAAGCAGTTCAAGAAGTATTTTCAGAAGGAGTATCTCTCAGAGCATTTCTATGAAAAAAAGATGTAGGATTTCTTAGAACTCCAGTTGGGAAGCATGTCCATGGAAAAATATGAGAATAAGTTCTTAGGTTTGTTAAAGTATGTGGGGTTTATAAATGATGAAAAGGTGAGAATACAGAGGTTTTTGAGTGGAATTCCATCCTTTTATAAAGAAAATATTTGGTATGATGAGCCCAAGACCTTGACTAAGACCATTAGGAAGGATAAGTATCTGTATGAGCAAGGCCAAGGAAGAGAATCCATGAAGAAATATTGGAAGGATAAGAAGAAGGAGACTTCTTATCAGAGGAAGAAGGGATTCAAACCTCCTTTAAATATAAATGAGCCTAATAAAAATCATCAAGACCGGTATGCTAAGGATGAATCAAGAAAGAAGACTCCTTGGAAAAAACGGGAAGACCACCAATCCAATGTTGGGGATGCAAAGAATATCACTTGTACAAGGATTTCCCACACAGAAAAGAGAGAGTGAAGACCATGCACAATATCCAAGAGGCTACAACAGTCGAACACATGAGAAGAATTTATGCAAACTTATATTATCGACAAGCAGAGTACCATTCCAATATGATGGACGTGGAAGGTAAGATCATTAATCATCATGTTTCTATTTTAATTTATTTAGGATTAATTCATTGCTACATTGATCCTAAGATAGTGGATAGATTATGTTTGGAGAAAAGTAAGCTTGGGAAATCAAGTTTGGTTCAGCTAGCCACTGGAACCAAAAGGAGAATCCAAGATATCATCAAATTTTGTTCCATAAGTATTAATGGTGTGAGTACTAGTGTTGATCTGAATATCATACCATTGGGATCTTATGATATTCTAATTGGAATGGATTGGTTGGACAAGCATCATGTTGTCCCATATTCTAATAGCAAAACATTTACATGTCGTGATGGAGATGGAAAACAGAGCATTGTGAAAGGTCTCCCAAGACCCATCTCTATATGGGAGATTTCAACCTTACAGTTGAATAGATGTTTCAGAAAAGGGTGTCAGTTGTATGCAACCCATGTGGAGGAGCCAAAAAATACAAAGGGGCCAAGCCTTGAAGATTCTATAGTGATACAATAATTCAAGGATGTATTCCAAGAAATACCAAGCTTGCCACCAAAAAGGGAAATAGATTTCTCTATTGATTTAGTGCCAGGAGTTGCCTCGGTGTCAAAAACACCTTACAGAATGAGCACACCCAAGTTAAAATAATTACAAATGCAGTTGGAGGAATTGTTTCAGAAAGGTTACATATGCCCAAGTGTTTCACCTTGGGGAGCGCCAATACTCTTTTTCAGAAATAAAGATGGGACCTTGAGGCTGTGTATTGACTTTCAATAGTTGAATAAGTCCACTATAAAGAACAAGTATCCTCTACCTGGAATTGATGACCTCTTTGATCAGCTAAGAGGATCAAATATATTTTAGAAGATAGACTTGAGATTAGGATACCATCAGGTATGAATCAAAGAAGAATATATCCATGAGACAACTTTTAGAACCAGGTATGGGCATTATGAATTTGTAGTGGTGAATTTTGGATTGTCCAATGCACCAGATGTCTTTATGTGCTTAATGAATGGCATATTTGGAGATTATTTGGATAAGTTTTTCATAGTATTCCTGCATGACATACTTGTCTATTCTAAGTCAAAGGAAGAGCATGAACATCACCTAAGATTGGTATTACAAGTGTTGAGGGAACATCAGTTGTGTTCCAAGATGAGTAGGTGTTATTTTTATCAAGAATAGATCCATTACTCGGGGCACATTATTTCGAAACATGGTATATCAATGGATCTAGAGAAGGTTGAATCCATTAGAGGATGGTCAGCGCCCATGAATTTTTCAGAAGTCAGATGTTTTATGGGGTTAGATGGTTACTATAGAAGGTTTATAGTAGGGTTCTCTAAGATTGCTCATCCCAAAACTTCTTGGAAAAAGAAGGGAATTAAATTTGAATTGACATCGAAATGTCAAGAGAAATTTAATTTGTTGGAGTTACTCACTAGTGCACCTATGTTAAATATTGTTGACCCAAATGAAAGTTTTGTGGTATGTACAGATACATGCAAGGAAGGAATTGGCGGAGTCCTCACTCAAAATGGACATGTCATCGATTATGAGTCCATAAATATTAAGGAACGTGAGAGGAACTATGCCACACATGACTTGGAGCTTGTTTCCATTGTTCACGCATTGAAGATGCGGAGGCATTACCTCATGGGAAAGATATTTGAATTGAGAACAGATCACAATGGTCTGAAGTGAATACCATGTAAACAAGATGAATGGAATTTTTAAGTGAATACAAATTTGATATCAAGCATATATAAGGAAAGGAAAATAAATTTTTCGATACACTTAGTAGAAGAGTACATCACATGCATGCTAAAACCGTTAGTATGCATCAGTCAGACTTGAAGAGAAAAATTTTAGATGTTGTTTTTACAGATGAGCATTACCTACAGGTAAGGGAAATCTTATAGCATGGAGATGTACAACAGAAAATGAAATATTATGAGATAAAGGAAGATGGATTACTTATGCATAAAAATAGAATTTATGTTTCTAGTTCCATAGAACTTAGGAATTTGGTATTAAAGGAAATGCATAATTTTCCATATGTTGGACATCCTGGTTACCAAAAACAATTACAACAGTAAGAAGCCAATTATTTTGGTTGGGGATTAAAAAGTATGTTGTTGATTACATTGCCATATGTATGGAATGTCAGAAGGTGAAGGTTGAGCATAGACACCCAGCGGGTTTGCTACAACCATTACCAATTCTAGAGAAGAAATGGGAAGTGATAACCATTGTCTTTATAACTAAATTGCCGAGGACATCAAGACAACATGATTCAATCATGGTAGTGGTTGATAAATTGACAAAGGCTACTCATTTTTTTCTTGTAAAAATAACTCATACAATAGCTAATATTGCAGAAATTTATATGAAGGAAATTGCTAGGTTGCATGGGATACCTAGGACAATTGTCTCAAACAGATACACAAAGTTTACTTCGAATTTTTGGAAGGTATTATTTAAAGGATTTGGTACAAATATGAAATTTAGCACAACATATCATTCGCATTCAGATGCACAGATAGATAGGGTCAACCGAGTAATTGAAGACATGTTGAGAATGTATGTGATGGATAAGCCACCTAAGTGGAAAGATTACTTGCACTTGGTTGAGTTTTCCTATAATAATGGGTATCAATATTCATTGAATATGATCCCATTTCAAGCCTTGCATGGTAGGAAATGCAGTACTCCAGTAAGTTGGGGAAACCCAACAAATAGAGTTGTACTTGGGCCAGAGTTGCTCAAGGATATGGAAGACCAGATGGTTAAGATTAAGAAGAATTTAAAGGCAACTCAAGATAGAAAAAAAAATTATGTAGATAAGAATGGGACATCAAAATAATTTAAAGTGGGGGAGCATGTTCTTTTGAAAATAAATCCCAAGAAGAGCTCTTTGAAGTTGGCTAGTTGTACAAATTTGGGAGCCATATTATGTGGTCCATTTGAGATATTGGACAAAATAGAGCCAGTTGCATACATGCTTGCATTTTTTGTTTCCATGAATGTTCATAATGTATTTCATGTCTCTTTGTTAAATAAATATGTACATGATCCTAACCATGTTATTAATTGGCATCTAATTTAGGTAGAGATAGAGGGAGGCTTTCAGGTCTAGCCAGTGCGAATATTGGACAAAAAAGTCAAAATGCTCCAGAATCGAGTTATAGAGCTGGTAAAAGTTCATTGGACCTAGTACGGTCCTGAAGATGCCATGCGGGAGAGTACCCGCAGATTTTTGCATAAGTTTTGAAATTTTGATTCCTATATGCATATGCAATGAGGACAGTGCCAAAATAAGGGGTAGGGGATGTAACACCCCAGGTTTTGAGCCCCCATATTAAATAATGTATTGTTACACTGCTGAGAGGCCAGAGTGGCCAAAAAATTATTAAAAGGCCAATGTGCCCAATAAATGTAATGGTTTGATCATTATTAATAATAAATACCTCGTTGGTTGCTAGACGGACAAGGACAAGAGTTATAGGGGGATATGATTCCACAAGAGAGGGGGATTGAGGGGCTAATCATTTTATTTTATATTTTATTCTCCATTTTTTCTTAATGGATAATAGCAGTTACGTGAGCTTATTGGGGGGAATCCAAGAGGTTCTTGATCCTCACGAATTACATAAAATCATCCTTGGTCTGTTGGGGGGGTTCTCACGTTCACTGATTCTCTCATTCATTGGTCATTTCATTTGTTCTCACTCCCATTTCACGTCCTCGTTCTGTCATTGGTCTCTTCACTCTTCCCTTGTGCATTCTTTCACCCAATTGTTCATTGTTTCACACCTCTCATGGAGACTTCACTCCATTCACTCTTTCACTGCATTCATCTTCCTCATTTGCATTTGGCTTGGGAAAGGAAATCAGACTATTGAAGAACATCCATGGTTTTTTTGGTTGTAGAGATTGCTGGTGAAATCCAACTATGAACGAGGCTTGCATATCTAACATGTTTTTGCCTGTGCCAAACTTTGATCACAGCTGTGAGTCCTGAGAGTCCCAACATGGAGACTCTGGACCAGCTGCACTAGATCCCTAGAAGGAGAAGGACTTCCTGAGGGACTGCGTGGAAGAGAATAGTGGGGGTTCATTCTATTGGGTTGTGTAGGTTGGGTAGAAGAGAGTTGGGTGCTTGGATTGTCGTGGGTGTTGGGAAGCCTATGAGAGCTTGAGTACTGACTAGTTTTGCAATTCGAGTAACACTTTGAAACCGTCCTTGTGGATTCATATCCCTGGATCGAGGGTGACATTATTGTTTAGACTTGGAACAAAATTGTCTATGGTTGGGTGGAAATTCCTTGGTCTACATCCAGTCAGTGGTTCTCTTCTATAAAATATAAGTGCTCTCTGTTATGGTATTATTTACCTGTGTATGAATTATTTTTGTTGTGTATTTAGTTATCATTGAATTCAATATGTTTAGAGTATGCATGCTTGTTGGGTATTGTTTTGCATATTTTATGCTTCATTGATTTTATGTTTAGCATGAACCTTGATCAATGCATGTGAATCTTTCATGCATTTCCATGTTATTTAAAGTTAGAGCAGGGGTCGAATTAGTCCAGAGAAGGGACTTGTAGTTAGCATTCCCGACATGTGGGTGGATGGGTATAATACAAAGCATCATTCAATTTCTACAGATCCATGCAAATTATGATTCCACCCATTTTCTTTTCCTAGACCACCATCAGACTAATCCATTCTGACTCTTTGATAAGTTCAATAATCCTAGCTTCCAACATCCTATCTATTTTTTCTTTAAATTTCTAATTATATATTGGTTTCAATCGGTATGGTTTCTATTTCACTGGCTTGGAATATTCCTTCAAAGGGATCCTCATCTCCCATGTCTCCCTAGAAATCCTTTTCATTTTTGAAAATGTAGTTTGGAAAAAGTCTTGGCATTCGTGCAGTAAATCAACAATCTTCTTGACAATTTCTTTAATCCAGTAATCTTCCAATGTGTGTGAACTTTGGATCATCCTTCATACCAATAGTTACCTTGTGTGTTTTCAATGGCCTTTCATACTTGACAGATTCAATCTTGGGACCCTCTACTATGCACTCACCTTCAGTTTATGGCACTTGAAAATTTATCGGGTATTTGTCCTCCTAGTCTTCTCCAACAAACTTATAGCATTATAAAACCTCTTGAATGATCAAAAAATATATGGGCGCACTACATAGGGGTACTAGTCACGTTGAGTCTTCTAATGTAAAGACCTTGTTTTTGATAATCGGTATATTCGTGTCAACCAAAGGGGAATCATATTCAAAATTGAAAGTTACCTCGAAGTTGTGAGTCAAATATTCCCAGTCTATTGTTCCTCTTCGTACTTCCAGTTCTATATATCATTTCTTTGGTATCATATCCAAAGTGTGTAGAAACATGTATCTCCATTCTTGCTTAGGTACTAAACTCCATGTCGCGGTGCATTGTGTAAGATGATTTGTAGGAAAACTCAACCCAGTATACTTCTTTGCAGTATATACAATATTTGTTATGAACCTGACCTATAAAAACCTTCTACATTGCTGCCAATTATTTATTCTATCCTTATGTGCATCCCACGACCTTGCGGAAGTCACTTTTAGTGTGACATCTAAAGCTATCAATCTTTATTGTTTCAGCATCTGCAATTCAAATTCTTTTACAAAAGAATCTATATCTATTAGTCCACAATTCTTTGGGGAATCCCATACCTCAGCTTCAATCCAATGCAATGTGTGGGTAATCTGAGAAAATCTCCTTGTAGATACTTCATGTAACCTTTTTTCCCAATTTTCCAGGGCTTCTTTTGAATCTAACTCACAAGAATTGATACTTCAAAAACTGATTACACCCTCAGTAGTAGGATTAACATAGTCTCCCATCTGCATGGTCACATTGCAAATTTTATCGAGTTCCTTAGTACTGAATCCTCCCCTTACTGGTTCCACATATCATCTTCCTTCTATGGAATCCAATGGTGTGGTAACTCTCAAGTCTCCTACTTCAAAGATATTTTTCTTATTTTTCAGATCAATAATGGTCTAGTTATCAAAATCCCAATCAATTCCAAGTAACGTTGGATAGGGTTTACTATAATCCACTATCTCTATTACTTCAAAATATGTTGTGTTTCACACTCCATTGATATTAACATTCACCCCTGTCAATATTCCAATCAGAAAAATATTATGTTGATTTTCTAGCCTCAACTGAATAGGTGACCAGATTAACTTTGATTTTCCCATCATCTCCCATGTATACTTCAGAAAGACATTCACATCAGATCCTAGATCCAATATGATATTATCCATATCATAGTCTCATATATGCGCATTAAATTAAAATTCCTTATTCATCCTTTTCTTGTGTTGTACCTGGTTAATTGGCCATTATGCAACAAGTGCTTATTTATCTTGCGTGCACTGGTCAATCATCCCACATAGAATTTTTAATGCAGTTTCATCATTTATTAGTTCTATACAACTCTTTAAGAAACTTTTCAGAGTACTTTCCTTCTAAACTGTCCTTTTTGTAATCGATTCATCATAGGTTGGAGGAATGTCATACATGGGTGGTGCAGTCGATGCTCCCCATTTTATTTCTAGCAGTTCCTTCCTTTCTTTCTTATATGTGTCTCTCTCTTTTCGAGGGTCAAACATCGAAGGAGGTTCTACTACTTTCCTGACCCACTGGTCAGTCTGATTTCCTTGGTTTTTTGCAACAACTCATGTTATTTATCCTCCACGTGCAATTGTTTCTACCCTTGTTTGATCGTCGCACTTTTTTGTTACTATCATCTACACATTTTTTTTCCTTTTTCCTACCACTTCATGATCAACTACGGACAGTATTCTTTCACATGATCCAACTATATACATTATGTACATGTTGTACAAGGATTCTGAAAATCTCGTGCCAATTGCCTAGGATGGTTACAGTTATAGTAGATAATCAGTCATCTTCCTATGTCAAATCCTCCTCTTGCCTGGCCTTTGAATCCTCCTCTTCCTCCTTGATTGTATCCCCTCAAAGAATTATATTTTGGTACCCCTCCTTCCAATCCATATTCCCCTTGAACTTTGTATACATCTGGGGTGTGTTATCTCATTAGATCGAGTGCACGACAGTTATGTTCGTTATGTCCCACAGACTTTAAATAAAATAACAAAATAAGATTCAGGTAGTGATATGATACTTTTGCATCAAAGGAAAGGTGGTTGGGTGATGGCCCATCATTATGCATATCTCACACCATACCCCTCCTCCTGTGGCCAAGGTATTCAAAGCTCTTGTAGCCAAATAATCTACAAAGGATGGAAACTCATTATTATGATTTCCTTCCTTTTTGCATGTAACACACCATACTTCTTTGTTCTTTTCCTTCCCTTTAGCAAGATCCTACAACTAAATTTTCAATGTCGCTAACTATGAATAAAATTGAGCCATCCGTATGTCATTCTCTCTTATAAGGGATGCTTCCAACTTCATGGAAATCTCTAGTGCTTTTGACTGTGATGTAATCTTTTTTTCCGTTAATGGGAAGTGTATATTTGGTAACAATCCCGCAATGAACCACTTCCTATTATACTCTCCTGGAATCTAGAAGGTCAACTGATCCATCAATATCTTGAATATTGATTCATTCTACAACTACTTGATCTCTTTTAGTTTCATAATACACTGTGACTTGGACTTTGGTTTCTGGAAATATTTTAATAGGGATTGGATTATGTATTCCAATGTTTTGGCTTGTTCCACGAGTGCATTGGAATGATACTTCATATACTAGAGTAATGTGTGGTCTCTATATGTCATCACTAACTGTGCAATTTTCATATCATCATCCTAGACCTTCTTCACTATCCATATTGATTCAAAAACAAATAAGTGTTGTTCCAGATCTGTTGTCCCCTTTCCATGGAAGACAAACATTCTCAAAGTGGGGTCTACCCCCGTCATTGTGTATTGTGCAGTATCCTTCCTCGGTGTTACTTATTGAATCTGGGTTTTCATACTACTTCCACTATTCTGACTACCTTTATTGTTATACTTTCTTTCTTCACTAACTACAATTGTTCATGACAAAGTTTCATATCTTACCTTGGACCTTGGAGATGCACATGGTGTAACATACCCAACCCCCTAAGTAGATTTTAAGGGAATGGGGTATTAAAATTTGGTTCCCCTTAAACAAATCCAAACTTCCTTTCGATGACATCATCATCTTCTGCTCATCAAGTGCTTTCCAATGACTGTAAGTTTGCTCAAAACAGAGCCCTGGATCGAAATTTATGGCCTCTCAAATTCATGGGGACCTCAATGCCAAGTGTCATCCACATGGAATCCTGACACGTGACTTCACCTACATGGTACTGACATGGCACTTGGATGTACATGCTATGCTTCTTGGAGAAAACATGGAATTTGTCATATTCCTCCTCAGCCAATCATTTATCGAACCTTTTATGTCGCTCTTCGTCGCCATTAGGATCCTCCCATTGGGGTATTTCTATGACGTTTTACCATTCACGCTCAGACATTCAAGTCCAATCATAACCTCCTTTGACACATCAAACAAATCTAAGGACTTGGAGATAGACAATCCAAATCTTCCCCCCTTGGGATCTAATGGGAAGGATTTGAAGTGAGTGCATAGGGTTTCCTATCCTCCTTCTTGTATGACCCTCGACCTAGGGCCACTCTTGGGATGACACCTATAACCCCCAAACCATGTCAAGTGTCGAGTTGGTAAATTACGTGGCATTCACATCGGGTCTTGGCCATCTACTCATTCATCCCAACCTCCACGGCATGTGGTGTGACCATCACCTGACACATGAACCTCCACGTGGACTTGACGTGGCATACATCTCATCACATATTTCAGTTGGATTATTTTTTCATATGATGAAACATGTCATATTTGTGTCACTCTATCCACAAGGCTAGCACCTTCGTCATCCTAACATAACTTCCCTTTTCCAAACTCATCAAAAGGAGTGACAGGTCCACAGAAAATCAACAATTATCCCTCGTTGTGGCCTCCCTTCGTTTCAATGGCCCATATTTATCCTTGGGGTACTTGTTGGCACAGGGGTAGACCCAGGGTTGAATGCTTCAATAGCATACCAAAAAAACCCTAAATATCGGCCCTTTTGGCAACACCTGCGAAGCAGATGAAGTCTCACCCAAGGTAGAGGCAGGGGTGGTTGTAGGACTCAAATGTCTGCAACCTAGCTGGGACACAGATCTGTGATTATACCACTCTAACAAATCACTTAGCAGTTAACATTCATCAGTATTTAACCCTTATCCACATCGCATATCCAAACCCTAATTACATAACAACACAATATTCAACCAGATCTAACACATCTAAGCACTTATCACATGGAAAAATATTGGATCTAGCATTTATCCACATCACTTAAGCACTAAGTTATCATACTAGATCCATCTAAACATTCATTACTACACTTAAGCTTAAATTATATACACAGACAATAACCAAAATGCACAAATAAACCATAACACGGGATATACGTGGTTCACCCTAGTGTCAGGCTACATCCACCAACTCTTCTCTTCTTTATTATCTTTTGTCAAGCTTCTTACAGGAACATAGCATCAAAACCCTACTCCGCAAAGGACAGGAGATCTGTGTGCACCTTGCCATATCCTCCTTCCCCGACTTAGGCTACAACACAAAGCTTCTTATAGTCTGTACACAAAGCACCACAGATGACCTGCACTTAGCTTTGCAAGTCTCAACATACACTATGCACAAAGCCTCTTACAATTACTTTCACTTAGCACAATACTTAGCACTTAGCATCACACCCATACTTCCTTACTTAGATCGCCTAGATTTATATTTATACATTACAAAATGGGCCTAATCATGGGTAAACCCATGGTTCGACATCCCATACCTGTTACATAAACCCTAATCCAAAAACTGCCCTAAAAAGGGGTCGAGATCCTGCGATCTTCGCTTCGAATTGCACTCTGCCTTCGACCAGCCAGTCGAAGTCCCAAAAGAGGTAAAACATGAACAAGGATATCCAAAAATTGGTCAAGGACCAACAAGCCCCCAACACTCACCTGTGACTTTTCCTGAGTCACTCTGTTCTGGAAAACTCTACCTTAAAATCCTCGATCTTGACTCAAGATTATTCAACCTGTTGCTGCGTCAAGGCCTCCTGTTCGGTGAACTCTTGAATAACTACCTTGTTCATAGGTCCCTCTAAGCATTGTTCTACCCAAGTGACTACTCATTCCAGCTCTTCTCCTTGGCCTTCAATCTCCTCAAAAAGTAGGCAAGTTGCATCCTAGATTGGTTGGAGCTTATGAGTCACTTCCATGACTTTTCTTTGCATGGCATGGACCTATTGCTGAGTTTTGCGTTGTTCTTTGGATATTTTCATTCACTTGAATGCTGACAAGCACTTTAACTATGCTTGTACTATTGTTGCTTATTGCTTTGCTTCCTGGAGCTGTGACTCTAGTGTTTTAAGTTCAGGGTGCTTGGTAAGGTGCTCATAGTCCGCGCACTGTGACTGCTTAGTTGTTTACATTCCATGGATAATGATTTGATCCATTCAACTGTGCTCCAGGCAGTTTCTTCTCTTTGGTCTCACACTTCCTACAGAGTGCTTGGCACTTTTTGTAGCTCCAGTTCTATTATTCTCTGTTAAAACTATTGAATGGCTTCAACAAGCTTCACCACTTGATTCTCCACTGGGTCTTCCTCCATTTTCTCTAAGCCCGTCACAGAGCAAAGTGCTCTACGGATTGCTTCTTTAACTCTAACCTGCTCCATGAGAAGTTGTTCTTTTCCCTACTGGATCTATTCTCTATCCTCTTCGAACTTGATTTGGAGTTCATCCTTCTCTTGTTGTGCAACTCGGCATTGCTCTATTATTTCCTCTTGTTCTTTCTTCAGGGCCACTGTGGCCTATTCTTTTTCTTCCTGCACGTGACCAAGGTGAGCTTCGGTCATATTATCTATTCTACGTAGTTGGGAAGGATCATCTCCCAACTCTATTTCTTCTGTTGGCGGGGGTGCAGTGGACACTGCACGGCTGGAGTGAAGGTCTTGTTGTACTCCTCTTGACTCTGATTCAATCCTTCCATACATGGTTTCTTGTTTGGCTTCAGTTCTCTACAAAATATCTTCCGAGGCATCTAATACAACTACGATAATGAAATTGAAGTCATCGATCCTGAGTACAGTTTGCAGCTTCGGCTTACTCGCTTTGGACTTCTTCCACAATGTAGGTTTCATTGGGGAAACCTTTCTTTTCTTGGATGTCTCTACCTCTTCAAGGGGGTTCCTAGGTGGTGTTACTTCACCCTTCTTTTGTTTGTCTTCTTCCCCTTCTTTCTCTTCTTTGTCCACTTCGCCATCTCCTCCTTCGCTAGGTGAATCTGATGCAGTCTCTTCTGATGTGTTGTGTATTTCATGTACATATTCCTTCTTTTTCTTCCTGCTACTGTTGGGTGCATCATACTCTTAACGAGTAACCACCGGACTTCCAATGAGGTTGGGGTCGGACAGTGCTACATGTTTGACTAGTATAAGGAACTCTGCAAACCATTCCTTAGTGATTTCTTCCTGGTCCTCCTCTATGAGCTTTTAGTAGGACTGAAGCTCTTCTTTACTTTCGTCTACGCGCACAATAATATAAATAAAATTCCTATCTGCATGGAACTTCATAAGGGGCCTGAACCTGTCCAGGGTGTTTGGGGTCATACGAGGGAAAGACTCAATATCCCTCTTCAACTGCAGGTAGTAGGTATGGAATACTGTGTTCAACTGCCATTGGTTCCCCATATCGCTCGAATACCAGAGCGTGGTGAACTTTGCAGCTAGTGGCTCAAACGACTGAATGTTAGGGAAGGTCACACCTTCTGGCATATCCCAAGTAGTGAATGTGATGAGGATCGACAGCCAACTAAAATGGAACTCATAGCCCTGGTCCTGAGCTTCACGACAATACAATTCTAATTGATTGACTAGGTAACTTGCCCAGTTCATTTGTATTCCTTCCACGCATTTTCCTACGAGGTCAACGACAAACCCTATGACCTACGTGGGTCTGTTTTTTCGAACTAGCTTACCAGCAATCAACTGGAAATCAAGGCACACTGCGCCATTCTGAATGGAGGCTACCTTGTAGCGTCGTGTCCCTTTCTCTACATCATCATAGGTGTCTTTGATATTCTGTGCCATGGCGCGGTCTACAACCTTCCTCGGATAAAAGACTTGTGTGTCTTTTCCCTGCATGCTCAATCTGGTGATCCTATGGATCAGCACCAGATCAACGGTGATGCATCTTTATAACCATAGATACCCGCCATGGAATCACAATAGCAGGATCTTAACGCATGTGTTAACCTCCTGGTGCCTTCCAAAATGTGGTATCTTCATCATGTTCAAGACAGTGGACCTCGCGATCTCCATAGTCCACAGCTGGGGGATTATCTTCGACTTCTTCCCCTTGGTCTTGGTCAAATATTTTTGAGGTATGAGCATGCCATAGCTCTTGCGGTCTCCTAGGTTAAATTCATTGATCTTCAAGTTTGGAATCCTCTCCAACTATAGTCTGACTGCTTGTATTCCCTTCGGGAGGTACACAGTGATGACTGTGTAGTCGAAGTCCCTCAGAACACTGTCACAACTCACCACACCAACCAAGGGTGGGATGTAGTTAGGTAGGATGGATGGAAATATCTTCGCATTTGCTAAGTCATCACGATGCTTGGTTCTTTTCTTAGTCGCAGCTTGGGATGGTCCAGATCGACGAGCATTCAACGGGGAGGCTTGCACTCCTTGCGTCGATGAGGCTTGGATGCCTACGAACATCACCTTATCAGCCATGAGGTCTATTAGAATATCTTCAATGGATTTTTCTACTGCGCTAATTGTGTCTGACATGCACACTCGAGATCTTATATCTCAAGTCATTGAACAATACTCTATGTACCAGAATGGATGGCAAGGTCTAAATGATCACTGTGTGAAACCAACTAGTTCTCTATGGGCTTGGATAATCACAATTGGAAAAAGTGTTCTCAGTGCAATTCTCGACGGGATAAATAGTTGTAATCGTTTCTTTCAATGGGCCGTAAAGACTTATTCAATGCAATTCCATCTGTTATGTCGTGGTCCCAACGGTCTAATGGTGAACTTTCAGGACATAACTGCTTTCCTAATCGTTATGGAGAATCGATTGAACAGTCATATTGCCTCCAATGGTCATATTGCTTCATCATGAGGAAGTGTCAATCTGTGTTGTACTGATATTCTGCTGAAGTTAAAGTTCTAGAAACCTTCCTTCTGCGAAGTCTTCCCTGGAACTTCTTGCAATTTTTATAACTTTTCTATATTCTTACCGAGATTCCTGTCCTTCTTTCCTGTGACCTGAATTATTGGTTTCCTCTTTCCCTTCTCATTCTTATCTCCTCGTGGCATGATAACTTCACACTATGGAAGGTCTTTCATAGGGTTCAAGGGTAATACTTCTTCTCTTTCTGGGGTAGGTGCTATACTCTCTTGGACAGACAGGTGTCTCCAATCTTCATGTGTTCTTTCAACTTCGACATCCATATATTTGGTCCTTCGTAGCTTCAAATGGTTCTCTTGTTCTTCCAGTAAGTGCACGATTCTCCTAGCCATGAAATCTCTTAGTTCTTTCTTTTTATGTTCTAGATCCTCCTCTTCTTGTTTCCTTCGTATCTGATCTTTCTCAATCTAGGTTTTTCCTAGAAGGATAGCATATGGGGCACTCTTCTCAACAAACTTAACAATATCAAATTATTCTTCTGTTGAAGTGCCATGAGCACTCATAGATGTCTGGGTAACTCTTCCACATAGGGTTATCGGCTTTCTTCTAAATAATCCTATTCCTCCTAATGAAGGAACCATAGTAGGCTTTCCCAAAATTTCCCAAGTTCTTTCTGTCATGGTATTTGTTGGGCCTCAGAAATGTCACTTTTCATCCACCTTTTCCTTCACTATTCATTACATTTCATCACCCCATTAACCTTTTATCATACCATTTCCATAATGATATTTGGGTTTCTCCTTCTTATTTTCTATTGTATTCATTTTAGTATTATAAGTGAATTTGTGGTTAAATATTAGAAAAATAACATATTTTCATTGTATATCAAGGTTGGATGAGTTTGATGATGTGTGCAGGCATATGTGAAGATTTCAACAAAGTCAAATATTACCACCTAGCCTCAAATTCGAATTTTGTCTTCAAGCTTTGAAGATTTGAAGAATATTTGGGACAATCATTCAAGCATATTCAAAGGATAAGATCATGGAGATTTTGATAGGATATATTATACAAGATATGAGTGGAGGATTTGAAGGAATAAGTTGAGAGAATAGTGGATCTATAATTATGAACCTCTTCAAGACTTTCATGTATATAAGAGAGTGTTCTCTCTTCATGAGGGCCATCATGTAATTCATAATTTAGTCTTGTAATTAGGAGAAGGGGATTCTTAGCTTTGTTATTCTTTCATGCTTTTTCATTTGACTCTTGTAATACAATTTGAGATTGATATATTGTGTGAGCTAACATATGTTTTTTGCCATTCAACTCTTCACATGTTGTATTGCTTTCCTAGATTAATTTCCTGCTTTCCTAGTTAGTCTTTCAATGCTTTCCTAGATTAATTTCATTTCAACAATTTAGATTAGATTACTTCTACTTCAGTCCTACATATATAGTGTGTGTTCTTCGTAAGCCTATGAACCTTGGATTGACAAATTAAATAGTTGGGCAAATACTACAACGAAATTAAACGACAATATTTTTGCCTAACATTTTGGCGTCGTTGTTGGGGAAGCACGATGGATTGAGGTTTAGTTTGATTAGTCATGCTCCTAACTCTGAGGTGACATATGGGTAAGGGCATGTAGGGAGTGTTTCAATTCCTACAAGCATAAGAGTGTTTCAATTTCTGCAATTTTAGCAAATTCAACTTTTGCAACTGTGAAGAGGTTTTCATGTGTTTTAGCAAGTGTGATTTTCAGTTTTTTTTTTGTTTTTTTCTTTTATTTGGGCACTGTAAGAACCCATTTTTCAATATGATTTAACTATGAGTGTCATCTTGGAACATCTCGCTCAGATCCTTGTGAAAGCTGGGATTTCTTCTTCTCAGGAACAAGAGATCTTGAAAGCAGCCCAGAGCTTAAATACTCCTCCAGAAACGAACGAGGAATCAACATCTGAACAACTTGAGAAGGACAATGAGGAGATGCAACATGATATGAGCAAGAGAAACTACGCCAACGAAATCTATATCCAACGATGGTTTCAAGCGACTACCAGGTTAGATTCTTTTAATTTTTCTTTTAATTTTGTTAATTTAGAGTTTAAGCAACTAGATTCATTCATTCTTGTAAAATTCTGTTATTCATTTGAAAAATTACCACTAAACATATTGTTGTTACTCTTACGTTCTTGGCTCCACTGAAAATTTGCCTACACATAACCAATATTTAATTCCCAATTAGCATAGAATAGGTAGGCTAACGAATAAAACAACGTTTTTGCTCTAATTGTTTTTAAAAACTATGCTCTCCTTCGCGCTTCGTGCGATCGCAAGGATCATAAAATAGGGATGATTTTGAATGAATGTTTTTTTGTCCATCCTTTGACCTAGAAATAAACACAGTAAAAAAAATTTAACGAATAAAAACAAAACCAATTTACATGTTGTTACAACTGCTGATACAACGAAAATTTTTGTTGTTACAGCATGTTGATATAGCGAAATTTGACATGCTGTTACAGCATGCTAAAACAGTGAAATTTCTACATTCTAGTACAGCGGCATTTTACATGTTGTTTCAGCAAAATTTTACTTACTGAAACAGTGACGTTTTTGCTAAATTTGCAGATCTGCAAACAATAAAACAATAAAATATTAGATGAATAAAAACAAAATGAAATTTTACATGATGTTACAGCGAAATTTTTACATGTTGTTACAACGAAAATTTTACATGTTACAGCATGATGTTATAGAAAAATTTTACATGTTGTTACAGAGAAAATTTTACATGTTGTTACAACGAAAATTTTACATGTTGTTACAGCATGATGATATAGGGAAATTTTACATGTTGTTACAGTAAAATTTTACTTGCTGAATATGTGACATTTTTGCTGTAACAGTGATTGAATAAATTTGCAGATCTGCAAACAATAAAACAATAATGGCATTAGGAAATAATAAAAAACAAAACGAAACTGAAATTGTTATTAATTGAAATACAAACCATTTGTTTTATGTGCACAATCCAACTACGTCCGCAATAATATTCTATCTCAGTCCTTGGCTTGAATCACAACAATAATGTGAATTTTGATGACCATCAATCTAAAATTCTCTGTGAGAGACAAGCTCTAGAAATTTTACCACAGCAAGCATCATCCAATTTTCAATTTCTTCAAAGGTAGTTCCCAGAAAACGTAATTGCCAGAAATTTGTAACTGCTAAAACACATGATTTTAAAACGCATTTTTGAGCAAACCGAGGTGAATTCGAAAAACATAAAACATGGGTTTTCTCGGGAACAGAGGCAATTAGGTAACTTGTGAGCGATTTTTCTGGATTTCACAATCATTTGGGAGAAATCCAGGGTTCTTCGGAGCTCCGGTTTTTAGACTACGTGAGGGAAAAACAATTTGTTTTTAACTGTTTGAATACGACACCCTCCAAGAAGAAGAACTCAAGTTAATAATAAACTCTGATCCACATGGCACGTGATCTAAGAGTCCAATTTAATTTACTAATCATCATTCAATCTTTCAATCTCTTTTACATCTTCAGATGGACTCCAAATGTCATTGCTAGCAGTTCTGAATTGAACTCATTCTAATAGCTGTAACACATGGATGAAATAATAAAACAATGTCATTGCCTCGTTGTTTTAAATAAAATAACACAAACAACATTTATTTGTTTGTTTGTTAATAA
>ML779862.1:612562-630294 GCA_009831015.1 Picea engelmannii
AAACAATAAAACAGCTATAAAAACATTATAAAATAATAATAATAATAATAATAAATATATAAAAAAATATAAAAACACTTCAAAATTGCAAATGGACGCTTTATTTATTCTTGAAAACCATGATCCAAACATGTTACACCGATGTGTTTTTCTTAAGTCACTTCACGCAGCAATGGACGATGAGATAAGCGTGCAACGACAACAGGTATAAAAACACAGTCTATTTCCTTGATTTGTTGCATTTGCACTTATTTCTGCATAATATGTTTTTCGTAAATCTCACGGTTTTTATGCAGGATTAGTGCTCTAGCTTTTTTTTTCAGGATTCGAAGACAATCAAATTCTATGACGAAGTGATATTTTTCAGAAAAAACATGTTTGCTAGACAGCTTGAAGGAGCTATTACTCATCAAAAACATCATGACATTTGTTGATACACAGTAACATTTTGTTGATGTACAACAACATTTTGTTGATACTCAACAACATTTCGTTGCTACACAACAAATTTTTGCGCATCTTGATATTTGTTGATACTCAACAACATTTTGTTGTTACACAACAAATTTTTGCACATCTTGATATTTGTTGATACACAACAACTTTATGTGCATCTTGATATTTGTTGTTACACATGTACATTTTGCTGATACACAACAATATTTTGTTGATACACAACAACTTTTTGTGCATCCTAATGTTTGTTGTTACACAAAAACATTTTGCTGATACATAGCAACATTCTACCAAATTTCATGGCGTAACACTGCCCCATTTCTCCTTCAAAGCTGAATGGTCATCCCTGTGTCGAAGTCATCTTCCATTGCCTTATCTTTCATGAATTCACACACGCCTATTTTTTTGAGTTGCATACAACATTTCCCTTATCTTTTCAGTTTTTATTTTTCCTTTCCAGTTTTCCTTCTGAATAAAACAAACTCCCTTTTTCCATGATTACATTTCCTTGCCATAAACCCTGTTGCTACTGAGATCTTTACATCTATAGTCCTACCACTCTTTTTATAAACTCATGTTGACTAATGTGGGATTCATTAAGGCCCACCTTTCAACAGTCTTGCCCCATCGACCTTGACACCTTATCGAGGATATAGACTAGAGTTCCTTTTTGAGTACCTTGAGGCTTGCATGCCTTAATGGCAAGCTCTCTCACTAGCAATCATGGAAATACATCAATTTCCCTTGATCGTTAGATCTTGCAAGTGGCTCAACATCAGTCCATCTATTCGCACTTTGCAAGATGTACTCGAGTGCCTTGACACTCATTGACATCACTGGTGATTTTTTCTCACATTGGTTAACGGCATTCATCAATGGCCGGTAATCCAATGATTTCTCTTCATTCTCGACATCGACACATTCATTCGCGTGATGAGAATTGTACCATCGGTTTTGTAGCGGGTGAAGACTATAAACTCTTTCATGATCCCTCAGTAGTTGCAGCAGTTTGATTTCGGATCTATAAGAGTACCACAGTTCCATATTATTTGCCTTCCACATTTCTCATGATTCAACAGTACCAGTTCAGATTCCTTCACTTCCCATGATCCAGTTACAATAGCAGCAGCATTAGCAGTTCCATTTTCCTGATCTTGCAGCAGTGACACCTTCCTTCTCCCATCAATCACTGTCAGATATTCTTTTCTCCAGTAGTTACAGCAGTTGCATCTACAACGCCAGTCATGTTTTCCTGATCCAGCAGTCGCAACAACTACATCTACTTTTTGGGTAAGTGGAGGTATGTTCTTTTCTAAGCTTTAATCACACAATTCCTTATATGCCGACTTGAATATTTTGGAAAATTTCCTCACCATGCTCTCTTTCCTTCCATGAGCTACACTAAGTTGCATGAGGGCATGCAATCGATTCAGTTNTCACCACATATTCATTACCATTATTCCAGTTCACCATCTCATCGTTCCATTTATGATTCACTAACATTTATTTTCCAACGACACTTTGTTGCATTTTGATTGATATACATATTGGCATGATTCATAAAGATAAAGAAAAGGCTTTCTTATACTCAGTGATGCTCTCTTATGCACATTAATAGCTTATTATTTCCAGTGAGTACATGGCTAAATTATTGCAGCAAGAAAATCAATAAGTGAAATGAATGTTGTTAACACAAGAACCAACATCTTTTGTATTCATGGTTGTCACACAAGAACCAACCATAAGAAAATTTCACTTTTTGTTACACATATTTCACATGTTGTTACACACATATTACATGTTGTTACACATGTATTTTACATGTTTCTACTCTTGTATTTCAAATCTTGGAAATATTCATTTTTAAAAGGACATCATCAATCAAAGCCATAGTTTGAATGCCAAAAGTTCTTAAGAAGATCCATGCATGGTTGCATGAGGACATGAAACAAGTTGAGTTGGGGGGTATGTTGGGCCTCAGAAATGTCACTTTTCATCCACCTTTTCCTTCACTATTTATTACATTTCATCGTCCCATTAACCTTTTATCATACCATTTCCATAATGATATTTGGGTTTCTCCTTGTTATTTTCCATTGTATTCATTTTAGTATTATAAGTGAATTTGTGGTTAAATATTAGAAAAATAACATATTTTCATTATATATCAAGGTTGGATGAGTTTGATGATGTGTGCAGGCATATGTGAAGATTTCAACAAATTCAAATATTACCACCTAGCCTCAAATTCGAATTTCATCTTCAAGCTTTGAAGATTTGAAGAATATTTGGGACAATCATTCAAGCATATTCAAAGGAGAAGATCATGGAGATTTTGATAGGATATCTTATCCAAGATATGAGTGGAGGATTTGAAGGAATAAGTTGAGAGAATAGTGGATCTGTAATTATGACCCTTTTCAAGACTTTCATGTATATAAGAGAGTGTTCTCTCTTCATGAGGGTCATCATGTAATTCATAATTTAGTCTTATAATTAGGAGAAGGGGATTCTTAGCTTTGTTATTCTTTCATGCTTTGTCATTTGACTCTTGTAATATAATTTGAGATTGATATATTGTGTGAGCTCACATATGTCTTTTGCGATTCAACTCTTCACATATTGTATTTCTTTCCTAGATGAATTTCCTGCTTTCCTAGTTAGTCTTTCAATGCTTTCGTAGATTAATTTCATTTGAGCAATTTAGATTAGATTACTTCTACTTCAGTCCTTCATATATAGTGTGTGTTCTTCGTAAGCCTACGAACCTTGGATTGACAAATTAAATAGTTGGGAAAATACTACAACGAAATTAAATGACAATATTTTCGCCTAACAATATTCACATGTGTTTCCTCATCCAAGGCACGGTCTATGTCGAAGTCTCCTATTATTGTTCCTATGTAATATTTCTCTTTTAAGACCTCTAATAAGTTGATATTTCCATGATCATTCAAGGTTTCTTTCATCTATAGTAATACGGTCTCTGATTCTTTCTAGGGTTCTATCATATCCTTAGTTTCTTAGTCTGTCTCATAGTTTTCTTATTTCATATTCATCTTTTCAACTTTAGAAATCATTGTAGGACAATCCAAAACTTCATGGTCCATAGCTTTACAGCAAAGACAACTAGGTATTCTACCAGGGAATTCCTTAGCAAGATGTCTCAGTCTTCTGCAACTGTAACAAAGGGTTAATTCTCTCTTTCTCTTAAATGATCCCCAACCTTTCCTATACTGCGCACTGGGATCACAGTAACTAACCTGCAAAAAAATATTTCTAGGATCCCGCATCCATTTGTTAGTCCAAACATTCTTTTTGTGCATAGGAATAGCATATCTTTCATTGCTTCTATTAGATATATTCATATCAAATCTTCTTTCTTCTAACTGTTCCCTAGTTTTCAAACTAGGACAAAATTTATCAAACATACCTAGATCCATAGTTTCGAAACAATAATTTTTACTTATCTTACCTTTCTCAGAGTACAAAGCTTCAATATATTACCCCTTTTCTTCAGATTGGACTTCTCTTCTTAGCACATAGCTTCACAAGTCAAGTGGAATATTGCGCACTAAAGCAACAGATCTATGCACGTAGCTTTCTTTTCTTCAGTTCCCAGCAATCACAGTTTCACGTCCTGGCAATGGAATCATTTGTTGTCACAGGGGAAAACCCAGGGTTCAACGCTTCAACAGCGCACCAAAAAAACCCTAAATATTGGCCCTTTCGGCAACACCTGCGAAGCAGATCAAGTCTCACCCAATGTAGAGGCAGGGGTGGTTGCGGGACTCAAATTCCTGCAACCTAGCTGGGACACGGATCTGTGATTATACCACTCTAACAAAGCACTTAATAGATCAAATTCATCAGTATTTAACCCTTATCCACATTGCAGATCCAAACCCTAATTACAGAACAACGCAGTATTCAACCAGATCTAACACATCTAAGCACTTAGCACATGGAAAAATATTGGATCTAGCATTTAGCCACATCACTTAAGAACTAAGCTATCATACTAGATCCATCTAAACATTCATTACTGCACTTAAGCTTAAATTATATACACAGACAATAACCAGAATGCACAAAGCAACCATAACACAAGATATACGTGGTTCACCCTAGTCTAGGGCTATGTCCACCAACTCTTCTCTTCTTTATTATCTTTTGTCAAGCTTCTTACAGGCACAGAACATCAAAACCTTAGTCCGCAGAGGACAAGAGATCTACGCGCACCTCCCCAGATCCTCCTTCCCCGAGTTAGGCTACAGCACAAAGCTTCTCATAGTCTATACACAAAGCACCATAGATGACCTGCACTTAGCTCTGCAAGTCTCAACATACACTATGCACAAACCCTCTTACAATTACTTGCACTTAGAACAATACTTAGCACTTAGCATCACACCCATAGTTCCTTACTTACATCACCTATATTTCTATTTATACATTACAAAATGGGCCTAAACATGGGCCGACATCCCATACCTGTTACATAAACCCTAATCCCAAAACTTCCCTAAAAAGGGGTCAAGATCCCGTGATCTCTGCTTCGACTTGCACTCTGCCTTCGACCAGCCTGTCGAAGTCCCAAAAGAGGTCAAACATGACCAAGGATCTCCAAAACTTGGTCAAGGGCCAACAGTACTCCCGTCAGGGTCAAGTCCTTCTAGCTTCCATGACCACTCTGAATAAGATCCTCTGAAGGATGACCTAGATGTCTTTATCTCATGGATCTGATGGTTTATGTTCAATGACACCTATCCTAAGGTATGATCCAATAGGACTCCCCCTTGATCCTTCCTTCAATCACAGGATGACATGCATTCCTTCTAGACACGTTGGTGGTTTTGGTCAGCATGACATGTCATAATTACGTCACCTCATCTCTAAATCTTGTT
The DNA here is from genome assembly GCA_009831015.1 of Picea engelmannii. Classification (NCBI taxonomy): domain Eukaryota; kingdom Viridiplantae; phylum Streptophyta; class Pinopsida; order Pinales; family Pinaceae; genus Picea; species Picea engelmannii. The sequence continues at coordinate 617,926 of ML779862.1, forward strand.
TAACTGAGAAACACGTGGAACAATGGTGGAGGTTTATTATTGGCTATTCTCGATGGATGGCCCAGATCATCCCTCGATCTTCCCCTTTTGGAATAATTCTACTTCAACATCCAATGCCACTCTAACTACGGGGCTCTGATAACACTTTCCCTCACAATCTACAGCTGACATATAATTTCCAAGTCAAATCCAATGGTCATGATGACACGGGGTCATGAGTCCACCATGATGGATCCAACAGTCCATAATATTTCGTAGACACCCTCCAATAGATCAACGACCATTGTTGTATTTGGCGTGCATACTCCACAGGCTTCATATCTAGTTCTAATGGAGGGTCAAGATATCTCCAGTCCGCCAGATCAATGGTTGAGATCACATCTCACCCTTGTTCTAATAAAGGGCCAATATTTAACCATTATGTCAAATCAATGGTCATGATTCTTTGAAGAAAATTAGGGCTTTCCACTGTCTTATCGGTCGAGTCAAGGCTTAGCCGCTTGCACGAAAGTCTTTCTCTGAGTTGTTTACAAGTATTTTCAAGTCTCAAAGATGTTTTTGCTTGTCCAAGGCACTCCATGGATTTCCCAAGTCTCTCTATATCACCCCATTTCTGAAATACTTATAAATTTTGAGTGCCCCAACAACATGATGAACAAATATATAAAAGTTATATAAATTTATATATTTATAAGGAAGGTTACAAAAATATATAGAGTATGCAAGGACATTTTCTACTTAGGTTATAACCGATACTTGGGTTATTTACCTGCCCAAATAACCATACATTTTCATTCCCTATTTACCATTCACACAGAATTTTCGCAAACATATCTTTGTCGCTAGTTCATTACAAGAAGAGACTAGCTAAAATCAAAACACAATATTTCTCATGTAGATAAATGTTTTATAAAAACACAAGACCATCTACACAATTACACAAACAAGTTTACAGATCAGATATCCATTGTGAGAATCGTCATACTTCCCACTCAACCATTCATACATTCAAATCAATACATAGAAAAAGAGCAAGTTACTTATCTACAATTTTTGACATATGTTGGCTACTACTAAAGGGTGAGCCGCTCTCCACCCAACCATAGGTAAGGTTGAACTATTCTTTGATACAACCATTGAACCCTAAGCCAGGGTATGATTTCATGAGAGGAGTTTTGCAAGGCTTTCATGGAGTTGCTACAAATTTTTCCCTTCCTTCTTGTCTGAACCAAAGACTTCACCTTCTGTTTATCTCCCAACTACTCATAGTCTATGCCCATTTGTGTCTTTTTTTTGTCCCTACGCCCTTTTTTTCATGTCTTCTCCCCCAATATTTCGTGGGTTGTGCCATAATTTTCCTGATGGTACTTTTCCCATCCTTCCTTAATTTTCCAAGGGAACTATTCCAACTACTAGCTTGACTGATAATCAGTTTTTAGGGTTGAGGACATTCCGAGTCTTAATTATTTTAATTATACAGAGTACTACCTAGAAAAGGCATCTAAATCAGTAATTTCATCCCTCTTTCACCATTCCTCTCATGACTTTGTAACCTATGAAGGCCATCCCTTCAGAAGTAGCTTACATTTCTTTGTTGCATTAAAATCAAATATGTACAATACAAAATAAATCAAGGTCCATTGTATTTCCCTGATCACATAACAGATCTATTTACAGTTTGTCATGATGATAAATATATTTATAGACTGGGGGAAACAGGGGAATTACAGTCCCCTCCCCCTTAAACAAACACTTCCTTCGATGTTCTATCTGCTACAAAAAACTCTAAGATATATTGTGGTTCTGGAAAGAACTCTCCCTCTAACTCCAGCTGGATCATAGACCATTCAATTATGTGAGAAGAATCATGTATATATATATATATATATATATAACAAGGAAACATGGAAAAAATTATGCACCTTCATTGTGGGAGGCAAGGCTAATTTATAAGCTACAATTCCCACTCTGTCCATAATTTCAAAAGGTCCACAAAATCCGTGTGCCAACTTGGCACATTCTCCCATTCTTAAGGAGCTTCTTCTGGGTTTAATTCGAAGATACACGTGATCTCCTATTCTAAACTCTTTATGACTTCTTTTGTTGTCTGCATAGCTCTTCTGCTTGTCCTGGGCCACTTTTAGATTTTTCTTTATTTGAGTTACTTGTTGTTCCAGGTCCATTAACATATCTGGCCCAAGTGTAATTTTCTCTACTGGATTATCCCATCTGATTGGGATATTGCATATTCTACCATGGAGAGCTTCAAATGGACTCATTTTCAATGATTCCTGGTAACCATTGTTGTAGGAAACTTTTACTAGAGGTAGGTATTCTTCCCATTTATTGGGATGATGCATTACATGCATCCTTAACATGTCTTCCAACACTCAGTTCACCCTCTCTATTTTCCCATCATTTTGAGGGTGATAGGATGTACTAAACAAAAATTTTGTTCCATAGCTAGTAAACAAAGATTTCCAAAATTCTGAGGCTATTAGATATAATTTCCTTAGGCATTCCATGTAGCCTAAATATTTCTTTCATGAATATGTTGGAAATATTTTTTTCCTTCAATGTGGAATTTATCGGGATAAAGTGGGAAACCTTGCTCAACTTGTCCACAACTACCACAATTGCATCACTTTGTTTGGCTATTTTGGGTAATCATGTGATAAAGTCCATGGATATGGTTTCCCATTTCCACTCTAGAATAGGAAGGGGCTACAACGACATGGTTGGGTGTTGTTGTCCTACCTTAACCTGTTGGCACTCTAAACATTTATCTAAATAATAAACTATGTCCTTTTTTGTTCTCGGCCAATAAAATAGTTTCCTAATGATTGTGATCATTTTCTGATAGCCATGATGACCAACATATGGTATTTTGTTTAGTTCATCCATGATGAACCTCTTCAAGTCATCACAATTTGGGATATACAACCTACCTTTTTAATTTAGCAGGCCATCGCTCGTCAACTGATAACCATCATACTTCATTCATGTAGGCTCTTGTTCTAAATGTGCTTTTCCCATTTTGAAAAAATCATCTACTTCATGTGCACTCTTAACCCTTTCTTTAAGGTATGTTTCACAAATACTTACAGTTGCTATGTGAATTACTTTCATACTCCTACTAAGGGCATCAACCACTCTATTTTCTTTCCCTATAATGTGTTTGATCTCAAAATCAAACTCACTGATGAAGCCATCCACCTAACTTTCCTAGCATTTAGCTTAGGTTGGTCAAATAAATACCTCATCCCATTATGGTCTGTCATGAGTACAAATTTTCTTCCTAGGAGGTAATTCCTCCACATTTTTAAAGCATGCACTATGGAAAATAACTCCAGGTCATGGGTCACATAATTTATTTCATGTTTATTCAATTTACTATATTCATAATAGATTGCATTCCCCTCTTGCATGAGGAATCCTTTGAGTCGTTCTTTGCAAGCATCAGTGCACGCATGGAAATCCTTGTTTGGGTCTGTGATTTTCAGTATTGAGGCATTGGTTAAGAGGTGTTTTAGCTGCTAGAAAATTTCCTCACATTTTTTTGTCCAAATATATTTAATTCCCTTTCTCTCTAGAGAGGTGATTGGGTGACCAAACTTGGAAAAACCTTTTATGAATATCCTATAGTATCCTTCTAGACCCATAAAGGATCTAATATCAGTCACATCTTTTGGTGTAGGCCACTCCATGATGGATTTGATATTATCAAGGTCAATTTCCACCCCTTTTTCAGAGATAACATGACCTAAGTAGTGGAGTTTCCTTTGGAATAATTCACACTTGCTAAGCTTTGCATAGAGCTTGTGCTCTATTAGTACTTGAAGTAATAACTTGAGATGTTCTTCATGATCTTCCCTGATATTTTAATAAATTAGGATATCATCAATGAAAACTAAAACAAATATGTCCAAGAACTTATTTATTACACTATTCATCAAGCACATGAAGGTGGCTAGTGCATTGGTAAGCCCAAATGGCACCACCACAAATTCATTGTGCCCATGATTTGTCCTAAAGGTTGTTTTGTGGATGTATTTGTCTTTAATTTGGACTTGATGGTATTCGTATCTCAAATCAATCTTGGATAAGATTGTAGCACCCCTTAACTGGTCAAATAAGTCATCAATTCTCAGCAATGGATACTTATTCTTAATTGTCATTTTGTTAAGTTGTCTATAGTCTATTCATAATTTGAGTGTGACATCCTTCTTTTTCACAAACAAGGTTGGTGCTCCCCAAGGAGACACACTAGGCTAAATATAACCCTTTTCTAACATTTAATTCAGTTGTAATTTGAGTTGTACTCAACCTATAAGGTTGTCTAGACATTGGCACTTCTCCAAGTATAAGTTATATTGAGGAATCAATGTCTCTCCTTGGAGGTAGACCTGGTACTTATTTAGGAAAAACATCTCTATATTCTCTCAATATATGATGGTATTCTAGGCTTGGTCTATTGTCCCCAGTAGAATTCAATACTTGTATTTCATACAAAGGGCACCCTTTTTTGTTGTATTTCTTCATTTGAAGGGATTATATATGTCTCACTCAGATAACATTTTGATTTCCTTGTAGGGTTCCTTTCTTCCCTTTATCATATTCACACTCTAAGGTTTTATTATAAAATTCCACCTTAGATTTATGGGAAGCCAACCAATTCATGTCATTCAACATGTCATAAGATCCTAGAGAAAGTATGTTTGAGGTTGCTCGGGTAAACAGTCCATCCATAACGAATTGGCATGTTGGTATTACCTCTATCACTTTCCTTTTTATCCTAGTGGCTAGTTGTATCGGCCAGGATTTAGCATATTTTACTTGCTATAAATTATGTTTCTCAATTGTTTGAGGGGAAACATAACTCAAATTAGAATTAGCATCTATCAGAATAGAAACAACATGGTTGGCACTGAGGCTTGGTGGTTTTCTTGCCTATTGTCCAAGGTTGCATGAATTTTTGGTATACTCCTAGCCACACCATTAACTGTGGTGGCTTCTTGGATGTTATAGACTCCCTTATTGTTTGGTTTTCTATGAGGGAATTCCCTTAGTATATTCTATTCTCCAAAACTCCATCATTTCAATGGCTCTTTTTTTGTACTCTCAGTTCTTCCCTGGGTTGATCCAAAGGTTTTGTTTCTACCTTGAGATGGAAAGTTATGTTGATTCATGGTTTTAGTGGGGAATATCATCCTACAAATATTCCCATAGTTATTAAACCTTGATGGTTTAACCCCCTTCCTTTTGAATTTTTGTTTACCTTTCTTCTTCCAATCCTTGTGGTGTTCTTCCTTGTGGTTGAGTTGCTCATAACAGTACCTAGCCTTTTGAATGGCATCTTCCAGGGTATTAGGTTCATTAAAATCAATTATGTCCAGGAAGGATTGAGGTATCCCACTAACGAATCACCGTATCTTCACCTTTTCATCCTTTATGTAGGTCACATAACTCATCAGCTCCAGAAACTTGTTGATATATTTGTCTATGGTGAGTTTTCCTAGTTTGAGTTCATAGAACTCCTTAGTATTTTCATCATAGTACCTCTCAAACATGTACTTCATCTTGAATTGTTTCTCAAATTACCCCAAGACAAATCCTCCTGGATTCCTTTTACATTTCTAAGGTCCTCCCACTAGATAGAGGCCTTTCCATTCAAGTTAAATATAGCTATTCGGGTTTTCAAGTTTTCAAAGTAGTTATGAACTCTGAAATACTTCTTCAGGCCAAGTGTTGATATTGAGAGGGGGGTGAATCAATATCAAGTACAATTTAAAAACTGTGTCAACTTATACTTAAGTCATTCAATTATATCCAATGAGCAATGAACAATAGTATAAGAGTTACACCAATACACCACAATACACCATGCACAATATATGAGAAATAATCAATAGTTATTGTTCAAGGGAAGTAATGACTTCCAAAGGTAGCTCAAGATTACAAATATAAAGGGAGGAATAAAACTCCAAAAGGAATATACAATCCTCCAATATCAAGAGAGGTTTGACCTCTCCATCCTTGCCCCTTCCTTCCACCCAAGAATATATGAGAGATAATAAAACTTTACATTAAATCATCACCATCAACTAACCATCACATAGAACCAGATAATGCTTCCTAATACTTCTTCAACTTATACAATTCTTCACTTATTAGAATACTCTGATCTTGTAGATAATATAACTCAGTGTATTCTCTGAAACTCCTCCAATTTTCACTCCTTGAATCCTCCCCAAAAAGAAGTTGTAGAGAGAATGGTAGACCTTATTCAATTTTGGTTTATTCAGGAGAGCGAACTTGTACAGAATGCCCCGCTCTCAATATTTAACATCAGATTCTGAAATTTGCACACAAGAAACTAAATCTTGTACTATTTCCAATGAAATTGGTCTCACATCATTTGTATTCTCTATGAATAAGTTATGAATGTTTTACCCGGAACACATGTTTATGACTAGCTTCAGGACTAGTCAAAAACCCTATCTTCCATAGAGTGTATCTCCAAAATTATAGTGAATAAAGAGATGAAATTTTTACCACGGGTACCTAGATATGGCTTCTAAATACCATACCAATTTCACCATATGAATCGTTCTACAAAAAATGTTATAGAAAAAATGGTAATATGACTTGTAAATAACATACTTTAAAACACATCACCAAAAGACTTCATCCTCCCTTGAAATTTGGCCTTCTTTACTTCAGATTTCCACTTAAATTCGACTTGTGTGTCTTTAAAATGAATGTATAATGATATGTATTTATACCCTTTATGTCACTTCCTTTTAACATTAGGGTCGACCTGACACTTTCTTATTTTGTAATTCATTTCTTTAATTATCTTCAGGGTCGACATGTACTTTCTTCTTCAATTCACTTTGTGATCTTAAAAAATTCATTTCTCCTCAACCATGAGGATCCACGTGATGTGCCACCTACCACCAGAAACAACATGATGTATACTATCCATCCATGGGTTTTTTTTCTACATGTGCACTGTCCTTCATGTCCAAATACCTTCATCAATCTTGCAGTCTAAAACCAATGACTAGGGTTGACATCAATGACAACAACCAATCTTTCAACAATCTCCCCCTTTGTCATTGATGGAACCACTCATGCCCCCACTGTCATCATGATCTCAGTTTATTTCCCCCTTTGACATCAATGGAAAAGGGTAGGGCTTCTCCCCCTAAGTTTAATGGAAAAAGGTAGCACTCTTCTTTCGGGTTGCTCCCCCTGGACATATAGCACTTAATAACACTTCATTTTTATGGTCTCTTTCTTCCTTGGATATTTTTCGTGGATTTAGGATGTATATGTTACTTGGTATTATTTTTGCAGTTGCAACCAATCTTCCTAAACCTTCTTCTTCGATTTTTCATCTTTGTGAGTCAAACGTGAGAGTATATCCTTGATCACACATTTTACTAACACTAGGTAGATTATGCTTCAAGTCTTCAACCAATAGGACATTCTTTGCTTTTACATTTATGCTTCCAAGCTCTACTAAACCTTTTCCAATTATTTTGGAAGATGAGTCATATCCAAATGCAACATTGTCACATTTTCTCTTCAAGCTGATGAATTTTTCTTGAACGCCATTCATGTGTGAAGAACATCCATTGTCTATGTACCATTCATCTTCTTCTTTACATTCTTCAGCGGTCAATGCTATTCGACAATATTCATTGTTTAGAATCTCTTTCCTTCTCCATATTGTGCTTGGCATAGGGACATATTCATTCATATATTTGCAATCTCGTGCTTTGTGACTAAGATAATTACATTTGTAGCATACAATATTTTTTTCTATCACTGGGGAAAATGAATTATAACTTATGTTGACAAATCCACGATTATTTCCATATATTCTATTTACACCATTCATGTTTCTTCCATAGTTGTTCCTTTCATTGATTATGCAATTAATTTCCTTATGTCCAAACTTTTTGCAAGTATAACAATGACCAAGAAATAAATTTTGATACCTGGAAGTAAGTGACCTTCTTTGTGATGTAGTCCATCTTGGTTCATGATCTACTCTTCTGTAGTTTCCTTCGTACCGATTGAATCTTATTTGATTCCTGAAGATAGGAGGTCTTCTTGGATATTCATCTCTTTTGTAATCATTCCTTCTTTCTGGTATCATGGTCCATTTCTCATCAACTGTCTGTGTAGCTCTTTCTTCAACCTTCTTGTTGGTATTTGCATCTTCTTTGTATGAATTTTCACCCATGCATCCAAGATGTGTTAATTCTTTTGGCACTTGAGAGTTTCTTAAGCTCTTCCTCAATGAGACAACCTCTTGTTCAAGTTTCTCACAATATTCTTCTTTCTTCATCATTTGTACATTTCTTACTTCTCCTATTCTTCTTGCTTCTTCGAGTACAGTTTTCAAGGAAATGGTTTCTTCTCTTAGTTTCTCAAAGTATTCTAATTGTTTCTTCAAGCTTACAATTGTATTTTCACAACTACCCAATTCACTTCTTAGTTTTCTATGTGGGTCTTTGAGCTTGTTATTTTCAATCTCAACATGCTCAATTTTTTAAGATTCTCATCTTCTTGTTGAATCATTTATGATTCATGATTTTCTTCTTCTTCAGTGTCATCTCTTTCAATCCTTGGATGAGGACATTCAAATTCAACATGTCCTACTCCTTCATAATTAAATCAAAAGAACTGGCCTCTATTTGCTTCTTTGAAATATGAGATGTTGTAATTTGCTTCAACTTATTCTTCTTCTTCTTCTTCTTCTTCTTCCCTTGCATAAAGGTCTCTTAGCTTGTCCCAAATCTCTTTTTCTAATGCACATGATCCAACCTTGGATTTCACTGAATCTGTCGATCCATCCAGGATGGTATCTATTGCCAATTTGTTGTTCATTTTTTCTTCCTTCTGAGTTGCAGTCCTTAGTTTCTTCAAAGCATTGTATCCTAAAGAAACTGAGAACCAAACCTCTGCCCCAAGAGATTTCAAGTAATTTTCCATTCTGTTACTCCAGTATTCAAAATTGTTTCCATCAAGTGGTGGAATCCCATTTGGAATGTTGTATTCCATTTCTTCTTAGGATCTTCCTTCCAATGGTTAAACTATACTGAAAGTAACTCGCTCTGATAGAAATTGTTGATACTGAGAGGGGGGTGAATTAGTATCAAGTACAATTTAAAAACTTTTTCAACTTATACTTAAACCATTCAATTATATCCAATGAGAAATGAACAATAGTATAAGAGTTACACCAATACACCACAATACACCATGCACAATATATGAGAAATAATCAATAGTTATTGTTCAAGGGAAGTAATGACTTCCAAAGGTAGCTCCAACTTCCAAATATAAAGGCAAGGATAAACCTCCAAAAGGAAGATACAATCCTCCATTATCAAGAGAGGTTTGACCTCTCCATCCTTGCCCCTTCCTTCCACCCAAGAATATATGAGAGATAATAAAACTTTACGTTAAATCATCACCATCAACTAACCATCACATAGAACTAGATAATGTTTCCTGATACTTCTTCAAATTCTACAATTCTTTACTTCTTAGAATACTCTGATCCTGTAGATAATATAACTCAATGTATTCTCTGAAAATCCTCCAATTTTCACTCCTTGAATCCTCCCTAGAAAGAAGTTATAGAGAGAATGGTAGACCTTATTCAATTTTGGTTTATTCAGGAGAGAGAACTTGTACAGAATGCCTCACGCTCAATATTTAACATCAATTTCTAAAATTCTCACACAAGAAACTAAAGCCCGTATTCTTTCCAATGAAATTGGTCTTACTTCATTTGGATTCTATATGAATAATTTATGATTGTTTTACCCGGAACGCATGTTTATGACTAGCGTCGGGACTAGTCAAAATCCCTATATTCCACAGAGTGTATCTCCAAAAGTATAGTGAATAAAGAGATGAAATTTTTACCATGGGTACCTAGATATGTCATCTAAATACCATACCAATTTCACCATCTGAATCATTATAGAAAAAAAGTTATAGAAAAAATGGTAATATGACCTATAAATAACATACCTTAGAACACATCACCAAAAGACTTCATCCTCCCTTGTAATTCAGCCTTCTTAACTTCAGATTTCCTCTGAAATTCGACTTGTGTGTCTTTAAAATGAATGTATAATGATATGTATTTATACCCTTTATGACAATTCCTTTTAACATTAGGGCCGACCTGACACTTTCTTATTTTGTAATTCTTTTCTTTAATTATCTTCAGGGTCGACCTGTACTTCCTTCTTCAATTCACTTTGTCATTTTCAAAAATTCATTTCTCCTCAACCATGAGAATCTACGTGGCGTGTCACCTAACACTGGAAACAACATGATGTATACTATCCATCCATGGGTGTTGTGTCTGCATGTGCACTGTCCTTCATGTCCAAATACCTTCATCAATCGTGTGGTCCAAAACCAATGACTAGGGTTGACATCAATGACAACAACCAATCTTCTAACACCAAGTACCCAATCTTATGCTTCTTCCCCCTTCTTGATTTCTCCATCAAAAGTGGGTGTCTTGGCTTTCTTTAATTCTTCAAAGTCACTACCCTTGGAGTGTTTCCTTTTCTTTCTTGTTTTTTGGGAATGTGAATTGGTCTCACTGGTGGACAATTCCTTGGAGCTTTATGCTCCTTCACTAGAGGAATATTCATGAGTCTTTGGTTTTGGCATGCCTCTTGGATCCATGTCAGGATTTCTTGGGAGTGTTTCTTCTTGCATTTCTACTTTCAGTGCCATGCCTCTCTATCTCAGGAAGAATCTAGGTTTTCTCAGGCTGGTGTTTGTCCTATAATACTGGTTGTTGGCCCATGATGCAACTTTATTTGTATGTCTGACAGGATTTGAAGTAAGAATACATTTATTTCAGTATGTTTTTTGTGCTCCTTCATCAACCTATCATTATCATCCTTAAATATTTCCATCTTCTCCTTGAAACTTCTCACAGTCTCATCCAGATTTGGATGGGCTTCTACCACTCTCCTTTCATCATATTTTTCTTCTTTGTTATGGGAGCCCCTTCCCCATTCATGGTGTGTTACCATCCTTTCACCTATATCTTGTATGGAAAGTCACTAAATATTCAAGTGTGGATGATCAACAATTTCTTTTAGTTTATTATCCACTAACTTATAATCAGCACAGGTAATTTAGAAAAAGAAATTTGCTTCATTATGAAGTACTCGGTAGGATACAGTTTGTGTTTAATCATGCAAAACAACATAAGGTCTCATCTCACTTTTTAGTAATAAATTTTAAAATAAATTCTCACGGATAATAATGTAGGGACATTATCAGTCTTGGTATTTTGGGTGTTAATGGTGTGCACAATCCAATTATTTGAATTCCACATACTAGGTAAAATCGTGACTCATGAACCGTCAAATCAAAATGGTCGTTCAAGATCCATCGTTGCATCGTGGTATTCATGGTCTAATTCATGGTGGTTAAGTTATAATCATGATCATTGATCATGGTTGGATCAGCGATACACATCGTCATATACCATGAAACTAGTCATGGTTTACACTAAATGATCGATGGTTCTGATCAAAAGTGCACACAAAAGTCAAATGTGAGTTAACAAAAGGTTACTCCACACTGTTGGTTTCAGAATATCCAATAAGGGAAATGTGTCAGTAAATAAGCCACAACTGCACTCTTTATGGGGTTCCATTACTACCTCCGACCTCCCACTATACTATGGAAGAATACCTCTTGGTGAATGTGGTAAAGCAATCAAGGACTTAAAAACTTGGTTATATGGTTGGGCATTAATAGGCCCTTATGAATAGGGTAGGGTAGGGCAGTGTTCCCTCCCCCTTAGGAGTTTCTAATATTAATTCTTTTAATATTTCGTGAGCCCCAAGAAGGCCAAGTGTACTTGCCCACTCTGATACCATTCTATAACACATCCAATCCCCTAAGTCTCTTTTAAGTGAATGAGGTATTAAAATTTTGTTCTCCTTAACCAACTCAAAACATCATTTTGATGGCATCATCATATTTTTCTCGTCAAGAGATTTTCATCAATTGTAATTTTTCTCAAAACGAAGCCCTGGATCGGAAGTTATAGCCTCTCTAATTCATGGACACCTCATTTCCACATGTCATCCATGTGGAATTCTGACACATGCATTCACCTACATGGAGCTTACATGGAACTGGATGTACATGCCATGCTTCGTAGAGTGAACATGGCACCTATCATATTCCTCATTGGCCAATCATTTGTCAGACCTTTTTTGTTTCTCTTTGTCGCCATCGAGATCCTCCCATTAGGGTATCTCCATGAGGTTTTATCCTGTGCTCTCTGACAGTCAAGTC
>ML779862.1:644688-688950 GCA_009831015.1 Picea engelmannii
AAGGGAGTAACCAGGGAGAAATTGAGTTCTTGCTCAGTTTCAGTTGGTCTTCAAGAATGAAGATGAAGATGAGAAATTTGCCAGGTCCAAGAAGGTTCAGAGTCCAGCATATACAGCAGCGGTGGAGTTTTTGAGATCAGTATCCAAGTGGGAGATTGTTGGTTGTGGAGCCTGATTATCTTCTTGATTTATAGGTCTTTTACTTTCAGCCGTGTTTATACCCCATGAAGTATTTACACCCCAGAAGTATGTACACTCTTCCACGTGAGGGAGTGCAGAGGGGGGGTACCCCCTCTGTAGAGTCTGGGGGACCTATCCCCCTGGCTGGAGGGTCTAGGGGCAAGAGGGCCCCCAGCGGGGGCAGTGTCCCCCAATGGGGGTTCGGGAGCAAAGCCCCCGAAGCAAAAATTGTCTTATAAAAGTATATTGTAATTTCATTGTAAATCTGGACCGTTCATTATAAGGTTGCAAATCTAACAGTAGAGATTATGTTAGGGTTTTTTTCCCTAGAAGGAAACCCTCTTTTATGAGGGAAATGTATTGCAGCTATGATTGATGGTGAATATTGTATTCTGAGAGAGGAGACTGTGAGAGAAAGAAGAGGAAGTTGCAGCGGGTTTTGTTGTAGGTTGTATCCCTTCATTTGTTGGATAATAATAAAGGAAGGACCTGGCAATTTCTCTNAAATCTGTGTCTCTCTTGTATTGTGTGTCTTCTGTGTTTTTTTTCTGCATTTGTTTTATTTTATTGCTCCACGGTCCTATTTTTCTAACACATATAAGTTTTTTTTTATATATATATGCATTTCAATGGCCTTCGATCTAACATGGTGTTTACTTGAATCCATTCCCAATGGTATATCACTTATATACATCTAGCTTGCTACCTTCTCCCTTTCTCATTTATTCTTATTGAGTTACCTATCAAACCAACATTGCAATAAGTAATATGTGCTAGGCTTGGTTCCATAGAAGTCTAAGGACAATTTTTAGCACTAACATCTTTTGGCACCATTTTCGAGGATGAAGGAACAAAATCATTTTCCCTAGGAGAATGACAATGTCTAGATCCTCTTCTTGATGGTGAAAAGGAAGTGGGCATCAATTTGACTACAATCATTCACCTAATGAATCCATGAGGGAAGAACATGTTGGTGACTCCACTGGTTTAGAATGTAAAAATCCATGGAAGTTATACTAGCTGCAAGATATGCACTCTTTGATTTTTCTCATGTACTTGTCTTTCAAAATTTTATATCAGATAGAGAAGCACAGGAACACTTCCTTTTGAGGTTTGAGGGAAACAAGTATGACCATCCTGCTAAGCATATTTTGGATTTTCACGAGTGCATGCATAGGCTTGGTATTTTTCACGAATATGTTCTTATCAAGATGTTCAAGTACTCCTTGGAAGGGAAAGACCGTGAGCGGTGTAATTCCCTCCCTACTACTAGTATTGCTTCATTAAGTGATTTTCATGCTACATTCATTTTTTATTGCAAAGGGATGTATTCAACTTATTTACTTTATGATGAATGTTGTGAGGAATTTGAACAAATGTGATATTGTCACAGCAATAAAGTTAAGGATGCTAGTTGTGAAGAGATAGTTAAGCAAAATGAATATTTTCTTAAGCATGTTGATTCTTCTTTTGAAGCTATAGAAATAAATTTGCAGCCATCGGATTTTTATGATCATCTTGTTTTTTTAAATTCTATCAAAGAGTTTTTTTTCCAAGAAATTGACCAGCAATTTTAAGGGGCTTTACTTGCTCCTGCTTATTATGAAGCATATGATATTAATGAGTTGTTTCAAGGAGAACATGAGTATAATCTTATCAATAATGTTGATCTCATACAACAACAAATTTTTCTTCTCAACCAGATGGAGGCTTTTCATGAGTTTCAAGATCCAATAAGAAGTTTGATGGATTCTTATTTTTCCAAGATCCTAAATGTTGCAAGTTTTAGCATGATCATCATTTGCAGTATTAAGTATAAGTTGTTTGTTAACTTTTTGTTGCATATGTTATATCCTCTTTGGGTTATTTTAAACAATGCCATGCATTCAGTTAGGGTTCTCAATAAAATGTTTTCTTGGTTTCATTAGAAATGGAATTATACATGATTGAGTTGGTTTTCAACCGAATAGAGTAGGTGGTGTGTTGAATAAGCTCACCATTCGAGCATTTCATTTTTCAGTTTTTTTATACAGTAGATCATCAATAAGACTCCATTTAAACATTGGATAGTAGGTTGCAGGCTTCATAAACAAATTTGGATGAAGGCATGTGTTCTACGATTCTTGGTACCTCATAGGGAGGATACCATCCCCAGTTGGAGCTTGTGTTAGTACTCAAATTCACTCCTCCATAACCATTTTTTAACCTTCGTTAAAAAAAAAAACGCAAAACTTCACCAAGTTTTTCATTGTTCATTTATTTTGCGTCAAGTCTTTCAAAGTTGCTTATTTTTGCGTCAAATATGTTATGCCTTGTCTCATCAAATTGCACAAAAAATCATTAAGCTTCAAATCCCATTTACGTCAAATTCGCCAGCTGGTTTTTCTTTGCGTCAACTTCTTCAAATATCTCATCTACAGTCATTCAACATGGTTTCATAAGCTAGTTAAGCTCTAGGATAAATGAAGAGAAATCTCACTTTGTCTATTTGACCCATGATATTCTAGTCCAAAGTTTAAGTTATAAAAAATGATTATTATTATTAAACCATTCTTTTGGTTTGATTTTGATAATTATATTTTAAATTAAAAGAACTTTAACCTTTTATCTTTTTAAAAATCCATTTGTTATAAGTCTATCTTATAGAATTCCAAGGTAAAATCCACTTAAGTTATAAAGTATGCCAACCATCATATATGAAGATTTTTCTAAATAAAATATATGGAGCCCATTTCTTATCCAAATCATAAACGCCTAAACTCAACTCTTAGGCCCGAGTGTTAGGGATAATGTTTAAAACTAATCTTTGGGCTGACCATCCATCAAAATATTTTTTCATTTATAAAAATATTTGGGCTGACCATCCATCAATTCCCAATCTCCAAGACAACATTCATACACCAAGATCTTGATATCCAAACACTAAGTTTTCTTCATATGCCAAGTCTCATGGAGCAAAAAGGTTTTGGTTTTGGTCATCGGGCCTTATTTTGAATTCATCAACATCAACGCCAATTGGAGCATCACTCAGATAAGGTGCCACGAAGAAGAACCCACAAGAATAATATTGTTTGTACTGCGCATCGATTAGTGTTTCATGTGCTTGGATATATGAATAATTAAAACCCTATTCACATTTCATATGTAAGATAAATCCCATACATATTAAAATAAAATGGAAATGCCAGGCGCCAAGTTGGAGTTGCAGATGTTTTGAAGAGGCCGATTTGAACGATGGAGAACCAACTAATTATATTTATCAAGTTGTACACATGGGTTCTTGATAACCTACGGAGGTGAAGGCATATCCATATTGGCTTATTTCACTTTTTTTTTCTATGTAAAATTGTGTGTCTGCTATATTGTAAATGCAAGAGGAAGAGGCAAGGTAGGTGGTCTCGGTGGAATGGTCAAATTGGAAATTATTGGAGCGGGAATAAAAAGACTTGGAACATTATTAACAACAACGTTTCCATGTGTCAAACAAGCTTAAGCATCAATTAAAGGTGCCACGTGGAGGGACTCCACAAGATCCATGACATTAAAAGCGTATCTCATCTTTCTAGCTGCAAAGATTTGAAAAAACACTATGGAAGTTTTATAGAGTTCTAGAAATTTTGGAAGACAAGGAGATAAGTATCCAGAGTGGAAAGCAAGATGATGAGGTCCAATGGTATATTATTGTCACAAGGGAAGATCCAGGGTTCAATGCTTCAACAATTCACCAACAAAACCTTAACTATCAGCCCTTTTGGCAACACCTGTGAAGCAGGCAAAGTCTCACCCAAGGTAGAAGCAGGGGGGGTTACAGGACTCAGATGTCTGCAACCAAGCTGGGACACAGATATTTGATAATAACACTTCTCAAAGTATTCTAGCAACACTTAGAATGTTATATGCATTAATTCATTAGCTTTATTAACATCGCGGAACAAACCCTAAGATAGATCGGTGTAGTAACAATAAAGATACTTTAATCATTTAGCACATAGTATTGAGTTAGATCTAACATTCATTCATTATTAACACAACTAAGCAATGAGCATCAACAAATCTATCTAACATTCATTATAAGAAAAACAATGAGCAGAATCATAACATAACCAATAGAGCACAAAGAAAACCAAATACACAAGATATACGTGGCTCAGCCCAATGTGGGGCTACGTCCACCAACTGCTTCGTCTTCTTTATTATTCTTCAATATCTTACATTCATCTACTCATGTGCACTAAGACACAGAGCCAAGCTTCACACTAGACAGGAGATTTTTGCACTGCACACCAGATCCTTTTTCTCAAAACTAGGTCAAGGCACAGATTCAACTCCTCTATTGAACATAGAGCCCTACATATGCATTTTGTTGCACAAAGAAACTCAGAACTACTTGCACTTAGAATTCCAAACTATTTTATTTCTTCTCTCTTTCTACATTATATTGTTACTTATTTATACTTTTACAATAAGGCCTAATCATGGGTAAACCCATGGGCCGACATCCCATAACCCATTACAAAAAACCTAAGGAACCCCTTGTTGTGTCCACATAGCCCGCAAAATAAGTGAGATCCATGAACTCATCTTCACTTGGGCGCTCCATCTTCAACTAGCCTATCGAAATCCAAAACTGGTCCAAACCTGACCAAGGTTTCCTCAAAACTTGGTCGAGGGCCAACAAGCCCGAAACACTCACCTGTGACTCGTCCAGAGTCACTCAGGTCTAGTCAATGCCACTTCGAAGGCATCAAGCTTCACTCAAGCTGCCTCGACTTGCTGCTTCGCCTGAGCCTCTTGATCAATGAGCTCTTGGATCATTTTCTCTGTAACAGGCCCTTATAGGCATTGTTCTGTTGTCGCAACTACTTGGTCCAATTCCAAGCCTTGTCCTTCAATTTATTCAAACACCTTGCAGGCTTCATCCTGCACAGGTTGTAGTTTCTACACAACTTCCATTACTCTGCCCTGGATGGAAGTGATATGTTGTTTCATTGCACGTTGTTCCTGAGATCTCTTCATTCTTTCCACCGCAGTGAGCAGCTTCATCTGCACCTGCATAGAGAAGGCATGTTGTTATGTCTCTTGTAACTATGCTTCCAATTTCCTTAGCTCTCAATATTCTGCGAGGCGTTCATAAGTCTATGCAATTTTATCACTCAGTTTTTTGCACTCTGAGGCGAGGGCCCTTATCCTTACTACTACGTTCTTAGTGGCTTCCTCCCTCTGGTCACGCACTTCCTATGAGGTGCTTGGTACTGCTTGGACCTCCAACTCTGTTATCTTTGCTTGAAGCTGCTAGATGGCCTCGGCGAGCTTCACCACTTGAACCTCAACTCACTAATGTCCTCCTGTGCCAAGCCTGGCACAGAGCGAAGTACTTTACTGACAGCTTTCTTAACCATGGCTCATTTTGCAAGCAACTACTCCTTTTCTCTTTGTAGCTGGACTTTTTCCTCCTGGACCATCGCTTGAAAATCTTCTTTCTCATTTTCATAGGCAGTTACACAGTATCGTGCTACGCGTAATTTCTCTAAGACTTCCTCTTTCTCTTGTTTCAAGGATTTTATAGCCTTCTCCTTTTCTTCTTGGAATTTCTGAACTCGAGCCTCAGTTGCATCTGCAAGTCTTCTTAATTGGGTCGGCTCATCCCCCAATTCTGCAACCTGTGATGAAGAAGGAAAAGTAGGTACTACATGGATCAATTGAATATCTTGTTGTAATCCCTTTAGTTCCTTCTCGACCCTTTCATACATCTCCTCTTGCTTTGCTCCATATCTCTACAACATGTCCTCGGACCAAGATGATTTCGTCCTCCATGAGCGTGGCCTCTAGCTGGGGCTTGCTAGCACACGTCTTCTTTCTTGCTGAAGGTTTCTGTAGAGAAACCTTCCTCTTCTGTCGTGTCACTATTTCAGTAGGGGAATATTTCGGTGGTGTAGCTTCACCTTATCCTTGCTTTTCTCCTTCATCCCCTCCTTTTCCATTTGCTGGGGAGCATAAGAAGGAGGAAGATGCTGAGACATGCTTGCTTGGCATGAAGAAATATTTCCAGTTGCAGAATCATTCTGCTCATGCAGAAGGAAGAATTGCAATGTACCAACGGAAAGGAAAGGCATCCATGTGGTGGGATCAGTTTGTGCAGGTGCAACACATCAAAGAGAAAGAGGTTACTTGGAAGGAATTCAAGAGGTATTTCGAGAGGAAAAGGAAATACCTGACTAAAAGATATTATGACAGAAATATGAAGGAGTATTTCGAACTCAAGCTAGGCAGTATGACCATTGATGAGTATGAACGAAGTTTTCTGGAACTGCTGAAGTATGTTCCATTCATCAAGGATGAGGCTGTCAAAATTCAGAGGTATCTGAGTGGACTGCCACCTTCCATTGGTGACAAGATTCAATACGATGATCCTAAGACCATGGAAGAAACCATAAGAAGGGAGAAATGCCTATATGAACAGCAAAGGGAAAAGCCTACCTTTCGGAAGGCTTGGGATGACTAGAAGAGGTTTAAGAAGGAACAGAGGCAGAAGGGAAGCAAACCTTCCTTTTACAGAAATAGTCTTCAGGGACATCCATCGTTTAGAGAGTCGAGAATGACTGAAGAGAGACCACAAAGACAGAGACAAGCACCCATTCAGTGTTGGGGCTGTCAAGGAAACCACAAGTACAGAGATTGTCCCCATAAAAATGGTAAGGCAAGAACTGTACATATTGTTCAACAAGCTGAAACGATGGAGGATATGGGCAGCAGAATGTCGAGGATCTACGCATCCCTGGACAATAAGCAAGCAGAATTTCAATCACACATGATTGAAGTGGAAGGTATGATCAACAACCGACCACTTGTTATTTTGATGGATTCAGGGGCTAGCCATAGTTATGTAGATCCTAGAGTGGTAGAAAGTATGCATCTAATGAGAAGCAAACATGAGAAGTCTTGGTTAGCGCAATTAGCCACAGGGACCAAGAGGAAGGTCACTGAATTGGTTAAGTCATGTTCAGTGGACATGAATGGAATGAGCACTAAGGTTGAATTGAACATTCTTCCTTTACGCTCATATGATTGCTTAATTGGGATGGATTGGTTGGACCAGCACCATGCCCTTCTGGATTTTCGTAACAAGATATTTACATGTCTGGACGAAGAGGGAAATCGGATAACAGTCCAAGGAATTCCCAGAGTCATGGCTATTAGAGAAATCTCAGCCATGCAGCTGGAGAAATGTTACCGGAAAGATTGTCAATTATTTGCAGCCTGGATGGAAGAAGTATTCCAAGATGTGGTCTCAAAATTGGAAGACCACGAAGTGCTCAAAGAATTTAAGGACGTATTTCAGGAGGTGCCTGGACTACCTCCGAAGAGGGACATCGATTTTTCTATAAATCTGATGCCTGGAGCAGCTCTAATTTCAAAGACTCCGTATAGAATGAGCACACCAGAGCTGAAAGAGTTGCAATTGCAGCTCGAAGAGCCACTAAAGAAAGGGTACATTCATCCCAGCGTGTCACCGTGGGGAGCCCCAGTCCTATTCGTGAAGAAGAAAGATGGGACGATGAGGCTGTGCATTGACTTTCGGCAGTTGAATAAAGTCACTGTCAAGAACAAATATCCTCTGCCAAGGATTGATGATCTTTTTGATCAGTTGAAGGATGCAAAAATATTTTCGAAAATAGATCTTCCATCTGGATATCACCAAGTGAGAATAAGGGATGAGGACATCAGCAAGACCGCCTTCAGAACAAGGTACGGTCATTATGAATTTACAGTGGTGTCGTTTGGCCTGTCCAACGCGCCTGTTGTTTTCATGTGCATAATGAATGGAGTGTTCAGAAATTATCTGAACAAGTTTGTCATAGTCTTCTTAGATGATATCTTGGTGTATTCCAAGACAGAGGCAGAGCATGAACAACATCTTAGAATGGTGCTGCAGGTGTTGAGAGAACACCAGCTTTACGCAAAACTGAGCAAGTGCTCATTTTACCAAAAGCAGATCCATTACTTGGGACACATTATATCTGAAGAAGGGATCGCTGTGGATCCTGAGAAGGTACAGGCCATTCAAGAATGGCCAGCACCAAGGAATGTAACATAAGTTAGATCCTTTATGGGTCTGGCAGGCTATTATAGGAGGTTCATAGCCGGATTTTCAAGGATATCTCATGCCATCACTTCCTTGCAAAGGAAGGGGAAGAAGTTCCAGTGGACTGAAGAATGTGAGAGCAGCTTCCAGCGATTGAAGCAGATGCTCACTAGTGCGCCGGTCCTAAAGATTGCCGATCCAAGTAAGAATTACATAGTGTGCACGGATGCGTGTAAGGAGGGGTTGGGAGGAGTTCTTAGCCAAGAGGGATTTGTAATTTGTTATTAATCCTGAAAGCTAAAAGAGCATGAAAATAATTATGCCACTCACGATTTAGAGTTGGCAGAAGTTGTCCACTCATTGAGGAAATGCAGACATTACCTCATGGGCAAGAGATTTGAATTAAGAACAATCCACAACAGTCTGAAATATTTATTTGATCAGCCAACCTTAAATGCCAGAAAAATTATATCGTTGGAATTTCTGTGTGAATATGAATTTGATATCAAGTATATCAAAGGGAAAGACAATAAGGTGGCCGATGCACTCAGCAGAAAAGTGCATGAACTGCATGCTATAGCTATTAGCATGTACCAGACTGAGTTGAAAGACAGAATTATGAAAGCTGCAAGTGCTGATTTGCAGTACCAAAATCTGGTAGCAAAGCTACAGCAGAGTGAGAAACCACAAACCCAGGAAAGTTACACTTTGGGAACTGATATTTTACTTATGCATAAGAACAAAGTATATGTACCTAATGACCGAGAATTGAAGTTGGCAATTCTAAAGGAGATGCATAACGTGGCTTATGCTGGACATTCTGGATATCAGAAGACTGTGGTAGCAATCAAAATCCATTATTTTTGGCCAGGTATGAAGAAGGAAATTGTTGAATACATCGTCAGATGTATGGAATGCCAAAAGGTCAAGGCGGAGCACAGACACCCCGCGGAGTTGTTGCAGCCTTTACCTATTCCTGAGTGGAAATGGGTTGTGGTAACAATGGATTTTATCACAGGATTGCCCAGAACAAGCAAGCAACATGATTCAATCATGGTGGTGTTGGACAAGCTTACTAAAGATGCTTGTTTTATTCCGTTGAAAACCACCCACAAAGCAGCAGATGTTGTTGATATCTTTCTAAAAGAAGTTGCATGCTTACATGGAATTCCTAAAAGAGCCATGTGCATATTATTTTACCCTAAGTTCTTTGGAAGGACGAGTGACTTCCAAATGTGAAGGAACGAGCTTAATGGGTGACAAGTGTCAACCCATGTGCATGCAGTTAAAACTGCCGAAGCAAGCCGTGTCGGGGGGTTCCGCTTCCATTCCGGTCAACTACTGCGTAGGTTCCTCCTCGATTCTACCGGACTATCTGAGCGTGAATGGGTCGAACCTTTGTAAAGATACCCTTGTGCATCTTCTGAACCGTACACCCCTTGAACCAGTAGCCTGGGTAGACTTTGGGAAAAAGTTAGTTTTTGTTCCGAAAAGATTTTTCATCCTCTGAACCAAAAAAGGCCTGTGACGTTCTAAGATATCTCGTACATTCTGTTCTGAACCATCAAGCATGTGAGTTGAATCTCTGTACTCCTTGTGAAATCCTGAAACCGAAACCGTGAGTCTATTTCGTGATTGTTGAGCCTGTTTGGGAAGCTCGTGTCTGTTTCCCAGTTGGATGTTGTGGCCACGCAGTGTTGGACTACGCGTGGCTTCCTTGCCAATGTGAACACGTGCTTAGCCTGCGGGTAACCTCTCTCCAGGTGAGGGAGGTGATTGTGGTTTGAAGAGGCAGGTTGTCAGGCCTATGAGCAACTCTTTCCAGGTGAAAGAGTATGTTGGAAATTGTTTTCTTCCAGAGAGTGTCCAGCACCAGCTACGGGCTCTAATACTTCCTGATCCGGCCTGTTTCTGAGACCCAGAAGGGGAGGTTAGCATCGATGGACTGTGCGTGTGAAGGTGTATACTCCCGGGCGGAATAGGCATGTGGGGAATGAGGGTCTAATAGTAGTGGGCGTAAGATGGAATCCTTGGGAAGAATCCTTCTAGATATTTATGTGATGTCTTCCCTGTAATCTCAGCCTAGCCTAGGATTCCTTGCCTTGGGGTGGAGCTCGGTCCCATCTCGGGTGTGACCCACTGTTGAGCTGATGAACAGTGTGGTCTAAGGCTGGGAGGTTTGTGGAAGGTCTGCACTTGGTTGGTGGATGCTACAGCTGTTAAAAGATAAGTATCGGAATTATGTTTTAACTTTGTTGTTGTTTATGTATCATGTTTTCCACTGTGTAAATGAATTATTGTTAAATGCTATGGAATGTGTGATTATAGCAGTAACGAGATACGTTTATTTGGAGAATTAAATGTGTCTAATTGTGCTTAAATGCATGTGGTTATATTGGTCTGTGTTTATTATTAAAAGAGTGTACAGAATATTACAAGAGTGTGTTAAACCTCAAAGTTCTTTAAAAAGGAACACTACAAATCGGTATCAGAGCGAAGGTTTCGACACTGAGCCTAGATGGGCCAGTGGAGTGGTCTTTGGACCGAAAATGTCAAGAGAAATTGGGCCTGGAATGGCCAATTTCGGATGTTGGTTGTTCCAGTGTGTCAAGTAGTTGCTTGACCACGTTTACAAGCTCAGGAGGTTTAGCGATGCGGTGAAAACTGCAGCTGGTATGGTCTATGACCACTGGGAGACAGGTTTCTACACCAATGGTGTTAGAACCGTCAGATTTGTTCGGGAGGGAAGGCAAACCCTTGTAACCGTCAGATCTGGAGAACATGCACAAGGTTTAAAGCCTTTGGATACTGCACAGGAGTTCAAACTCGGGAGGATCGTGAGTCGTAAGATCCCTATGGGATTACCCGGCAACCGTCCGAGTTGACAGAAGTTGTGCAGGACTTAAAGTCCTCATGGGTAGAGGAGAAGTTATGGAGAGGCGTTGGGATATTAGAAGTCAAGAGAATCGAGACCTTGTGATTCTCGAAATCCCGAGGAGGGATCATATCCATGAATCTCGGGTGGACACATGTCAGGAGATTCCACAGAGTCGGAAATCGGAGAATTGGAGCTCTCGAACACAAAGAGATCTCATCACACAGAATCACGATCCACGATTTTGTGACAAATCTGGACCGTTCATTTAGTGGACACATGGCAGAGATCTACACCATCAGGGAAAATCCTGACAAGGAGTAAGTCCATCGGTGTTTGAAGTTCATCGAGAAATCGAGCACCCCGGTGACAAGTGATTCATAAACTTTGAAACTACGAACCCCGACACCCCGACGAGAGCTTTGAGTGCAGTCACGGGGTAGAGGTCACATGGACCTAACTTAACCGTGAAGGGTTAAATCCAGAAAGGCACATCGGCATATCGGGAATCGGGACATCGGAGATCCCGGAAGCAAAGGTTTCGTGCATTGGAAAATCGTGATACGCGATTTCTCGATAAGGCCTAGGAGCATGGGGCCACACCGACTGTCACGAGGATAGGTGGCAAATTTTAGCAACAGGCAAAAGAACTATTGACAAGTCAACGACATTCTGCCTTTAGGCTCATATGATTGCTTAATTGGGATGGACTGGTTGGACCAGCACCATGCCCTTCTGGATTGTCGTAACAAGAGATTTACATGTCTGGACGAAGAGGGAAATTGGATAACAGTCCAAGGAATTCCCAGAGCCGTGGCTATTAGAGAAATCTCAGCCATGTAGCTGAAGAAATGTTACCGGAAAGGCTGTCAATTATTTGCAGCCCGGCTGGAAGAAGTATTCCAAGATGCGGTCTCAAAATTGGAAGACCACGAAGTGCTCAAAGAATTTAAGGACGTATTTCAGGAGGTGCCTGGACTGCCTCCGAAGAGGGACATCGATTTTTCTATAAATCTGATGCCTGGAGCAGCTCCAATTTCAAAGACTCTGTATAGAATGAGCACACCAGAGCTGAAAGAGTTGAAATTGCAACTTGAAGAGCTACTAAAGAAAGGGTACATTCGTCCCAGTGTGTCACTGTGGGGAGCCCCAGTCCTATTTGTGAAGAAGAAAGATGGGACGATGAGGCTGTGCATTGACTTTCGGCAGTTGAATAAAGTCACTGTCAAGAACAAATATCCTCTGCCAAGGATTGATGATCTTTTTGATCAGTTGAAGGATGCAAAAATATTTTTGAAAATAGATCTTCCATCTGGATATCACCAAGTGAGAATAAGGGATGAGGACATCAACAAGACCGCCTTCAGAACAAGGTATGGTCATTATGAATTTACAGTGGTGTCGTTTGGACTGTCCAACACGCCTGCTGTTTTCATGTGCATAATGAATGGAGTGTTCAGAAATTATCTGGACAAGTTTGTCATAGTCTTATTAGATGATATCTTGGTGTATTCCAAGACAGAGGCAGAGCATGAACAACATCTTAGAATGGTGTTGCAGGTGTTGAGAGAACACCAGCTTTATGCAAAACTGAGCAAGTGCTCATTTTACCAAAAGCAGATCCATTACTTGGGACACATTATATCTGAAGAAGGGATAGCTATGGATCCTGAGAAGGTACAATCCATTCAAGAATGGCCAGCGCCAAGGAACGTAGCATAAGTTAGATCCTTTATGGGTCTGGCAGGCTATTATAGGAGGTTCATAGCCAGATTTTCAAGGATAGCTCATGCCATCACTTCCTTGCAAAGGAAGGGGAAGAAGTTCCAATGGACTGAAGAATGTGAGAGCAACTTCTAGCGATTGAAGAAGCTGCTCACTAGTGCCCCAGTCCTAAAGATTGTTGATCCAAGTAAGGATTACATAGAGTGCACGGATGCGTGTAAGGAGGGGCTGGGAGGAGTTCTCAACCAAGAGGGATTTGTAATTTGTTATGAATCCCGAAAGCTAAAAGAGAATGAAAAGAATTATGCCACTCACGATTTAGAGCTGGCAGCAGTTGTCCACGCATTGAGGAAATGCAGACATTACCTCATGGGCAAGAGATTTGAATTAAGAACAGACCACAACAGTCTGAAATATTTATTTGATCGGCCAACCTTAAATGCCAGACAAATTAGATGGCTGGAATTTCTGTGTGAATATGAATTTGATATCAAGTATATCAAAGGGAAAGACAATAAGGTGGCTGATGCACTCAACAAAAAAGTGCATGAACTACATGCTACAGCTATTAGCATGTACTAGACTGAGTTGAAAGACAGAATTATGAAGGTTGCAAGTGTTGATTTGCAGTACCAAAATCTAGTAGCAAAGCTACAGCAGCGTGAGAAACCACAGACCCAGGAAAGTTACACTTTGGGAAATGATGGTTTACTTCTGCATAAGAACAAAGTATATGTACCTAATGACCGAGAATTGAAGCTGGCAATTCTAAAGGAGATGCATAACGTGGCTTATGCTGGACATTCTGGATATCAGAAGACTGTGGTAGCAGTCAAAAGCCATTATTTTTGGCTAGGTATGAAGAAGGAAATTTCTGAATAAATCGCCAGATGTATGGAATGCCAGAAGGTCAAGACGGAGCACAGACACCCCGCAGGGTTGTTGCATCCTTTACCTATTCCTGAGTGGAAATGGGATGTGGTAACAACGGATTTTATCACAGGATTTCCCAGAACAAGCAAGCAACATGATTCAATCATGGTGGTGGTGGACAAGCTTACTAAAGATGCCCATTTTATTCCTTTGAAAACCACCCACAGAGCAGCATATGTTGCTGATATCTTTCTAAAAGAAGTTGCACGCTTACATGGAATTCCTAAGACAATTGTGTCTGATAGGGACCCGAAATTCACTTTGAATTTCTGGAAAGGACTGTTCAAAGGATTCGGAACGAATCTGAACTTTAGTACAACATATCATCCTGAGTCTGATGGACAGACCGAGAGAGTGAACAGAGTAATCGAAGACATGCTGAGAATGTATGTGATGGATAAACCATCAAGGTGGGAAGACTACCTGCATTTGGTAGAATTCGCCTACAATAATGGGTATCATGCATCATTGAAGATGAGCCCATTCGAAGCACTTTATGGAAGAAAGTGCAACACTCCAGTGAGCTGGGATAATCCAGCTGACAAGGTAGTAGTAGGACCCGAACTACTCAAAGAGATAGAAGATCAGATGATAAAAATCAAACAGAATCTGAAAGCTGCCCAGGATAGGAAAAAAAGTTATGTTGATAGTAACAGAACCCATAGAGAATTCAAAGTGGGTGACCATGTTTTCCTGAAAGTGAAAACTAACAGGAGTTCCCTGAAACTGGGAAGTTGCGCCAAGTTGGAAGCAAGATTTTGTGGCATTTGAGATCCTAGAAAGGATTGGGTCGGTTGCATACATGCTTGCATTACCTGCATCTATGACTGTACATAATGTATTTCATGTTTCACTGCTTAAGAAATATGTACCTGATGTTAAACATGTTATCGACTGGAATGTGATTCAGGTGGGACCAGAAGGTGTCCTGCAAGTGCATCATGTGCGCATATTGGACAGGAAAAGAAAACAGCTCCAGAATCGAGCTATAGAGCTTGTAAAGGTCGAGTGGACCTGGTACGGTCCTGAGGACGCGACATGGGAACATGCAGATGTTATGCGGGCAGAGTACCCACACCTTTTTGAAGATTTTGAAAGGCTTGCAGAGACAGTGTAAGTTGCACTAAGGACAGTGCAAAAATAAGGGGAGGGGGATTGTAGTGTCCCCAAGGCCGAGCCCCGATGTAAACCATGATCTGAAAGAGATTGTAAATATGTGTCATAGGCCGGTGAGCCAAGTTTTGTATAAGCCAGTAGGCTTATGTATTTGATTAGGCCAGAGAGCCTAAGGGTAGAAGGCCACGGGCCTGGATTTTGTATCTATATGTATGCAGCACTTCAATAAAATATAAAAACCGCCAGGTGTAGACCGACCACGATGAAAGAGTGATGGGGGACTGAGCATCCACAGAGTGGGCAAGGGATTAAGGGCTAGAAGGTGGGAAAAAGGGGTTGGGTGTTGAACCTAGGGGCTAAGCCTAGGGGGCTTAGGCCTGGACTAATATTTTAATATTATTTCCAAAAAGAGACATGTGCATATTATTTTACCCTAAGTTATTTGGAAGGACGAGTGACTTCCAAATGTGAAGGAACGAGCTTCATGGGTGACAAGTGTCAACACATGTGCATGCAGTTAAAACTGCCGAAGCAAGCCATGTCGGGGGGTTCCGCTTCCATTCCGGTCAACTACTACATAGGTTCCTCCTTGATTCTACCAGACTATCTAAGCGTGAATCAGTCAAACCTTTGCAAAGATACCCTTGTGCATCTTCTGAACCGTACAGCCCTTGAACCAGTAGCCTGGGTAGACTTTGGGAAAAAGTTAGTTTTTGTTCCGGAAAGTTGTTTCATCCTCCGAACCGGAAAAGGCCTGTGTCATTCTAAGATAGCCCGTACATTCTGTTTTGAACCATCAATCCTGTGAGTGGAATCTCTGTACACCTTGTGAAATCTCGAAACCGAAACCGTGAGTCTATTTCGTAATTGTTGAGCCTGTTTGGGAAGCGCGTGTCTGTTTCCCATTTGGATGTTGTGGCCACGTAGTGCTGGATTGTGCGTGGCTTGCTGGCCAGTGTGAACTCGTGCTTAGCCTGCGAATAACCTCTCTCCAGGTGAGGGAGGTGATTGTGGTTTGAAGAGGCAGGTTGTCAAGCCTGCGAGCAACTCTTTCCAGGTGAAAGAGTATGCTGGGAAGTGTTTTCTTCCAGAGAGTGTCTAGCACCAGCTACGGGCTCTGAGACTTCCTGATCCGGCCTGTTGCTGAGACCCAGAAGGGGAGGTTAGCACCGATGGACTGTGCGTGTGAAGGTGTATACTCCCAGGTGGAACAAGCATGTGGGGAATGAGGGTCTAGTAGTAGTGGGCGTAAGATGGCATCCTTGGGAAGAATCCTTCTAGATATTTATGTGATGTCTTCCCTGTAATCTCAGCCTATCCTAGGATTCCTTGCCTTGGGGTGGAGCTCGGTCCCAGCTCAGGGGTGACTCACTGTTTAGCTGATGAACAGTGTGGTCTAAGGCTGGGAGGTTCGTGGAAGGCCTGCACTTGGTTGGTGGATGCTACAACTGTTAAAAGATAAGTATCGGAATTTTGTTTTAACTTTGTTGTTGTTTATGTATCATGTTTTCCGCTGTGTAAATGAATTATTTTTAAATTCTATGGAATGTGTGATTATAGCAGTAACGAGATACGTTTATTCGAAGAATTAAATGTGTCTAATTGTGCTTAAATTCATGTGGTTATATTGGTCTGTGTTTATTATTAAAAGAGTGTACAGAATATTACAAGAGCACGGTAAACCTCTTGGTTCTTTAAAAAGGGACACTACACCATGTGCATATTATTTTTATCCTAAGTCCTTTTGGAAGGACACGTGATTTCCCAAGTGGTGGGAGTAAGGCGTACGGATGGAACGCATGCAGTTCCAGGGTGACAAGTGTCAACCCTGGTGCATGAAAATATAAGTGCCGAGTTGAACCGTGGGAGGGGATTCTCATCCATTGGGACCCGAACCTCTGAGCGTGGAGCGGTACGACCTCTGCCAGAGTACCCTGGTTCATCTCTGAAAACTGGAAAGTCATGTTTGTTCTGCAAAAATTAGGGTACGTCCTCTATTCTGAGAGCCGAGAAGATTGTTTCCATCTGAGAAGCCAGTTGACTCTTTACCCGTTCGAACCAGGGAGTCTGTGTAATTTCCTGCATGGATTGTTGTCACGCATTTCCAGAACCATCACCGTGAGATCATCCTGTGATTGCTGAACTGGTTTGGGGAAGCATGTGTCTGTGTTTCCCCATGGATTGTTGTGACCATGCAGTACTGGACTATGTGAGGCTTGTTGGCCTGTGAGTGACTCCTCCAGGTGAGAGAGTGCGCAGAGGGAGAAGAGAACTCATGGAAGGAACCCTGTAGCTGCCATAGAGCCCGGAGACTTCCGGTCCAGTCTGTTCCTGTAACCCAAGGTAAGGGAGACTAGCAGCCGAAGGACTGTCTAGGTGACAGAGAAGGTGCACTCTCATGGGGTGGAACAGGCATGTGGGGAATGAGGGTCTGTGGGCAGTGAGAGTGGGAGATTCCTGGGAGAGATTTCTTCCTAATGGTTGTGTATGACTAAATTCCCTGTAACCTCATCCTGAGCCTAGGATTCCTTGCCTTGGGGTGGAGCTCGGTCCCAGCTTGGGGGTGACCTACTGTTGAGCTAATGAACAGTGTGGTCTAAGGCTGGGAGGTTCGTGGAAGGCCTACACCTGGTTGGTGACTTCTAGAGCTGTTAAAAGATAAGTATCTGAATTATGTTTTATCACATTTGGCATGACTGTGTTGTTTATGTATCATGTTTTCCTCTGTGTAAATGAATTACTGTTGAATGCTATGGCTTGTTTAATGGTAGCAGTAACTTATGAATTTTACTCTGAGATTTAAGTGTGTTTAATGATTAAATGCATGTGCTTATAATTCCAGTATGAGTTATGTAAAAGTTCATGCATAGAATGGTAACCAAGAGGTTGAAAAACCTTGGTAGTGAAAAAGGTACAATACAAAGTGGTATCAGAGCTAAGGCTTCGACACTGAGCCTAGATGGGCCAGTTGGGTGGTCCTTGGACCAAGGGTGAGAGGAGAAATTGTGTTTTGAGGACCAATTTCGGACCCTGGTATGGCCCGGAGTGTATAGGAGTTTAAACTCGGGAGGATCGTGAGTCGTAAGATCACTGTGAGATTACCCGTCAACTGTCCAAGTTGACAGAAGTTGCACAAGGTTTAAGTCATCATGGGTAGAGGAGAAGCCCCGGAATGGTGGAGGGATCATAACCGTAAGATCCCAAGGGGGACACGTGTCAGGAGATTCCGCAGAGTCAGAGATCGGGGAATTGGAAGTCCCGTGCACATGACAATGGGAATCGTGATATCTCGATACGCGATTTCCTGATGGGGGAAAGGACAGAGTGGGGACCACCAGGGTTAGAGTGGAGGATAGATGTCACCCCACATCGGAGTTTGGAACTTCGTAAGTTCTGGGAACAAGTGCAGTGAGGTTTCGATATCGCGAAACGCGATTTCCTGATTGTCAAAGGAGTGTGGGCCATAGCCGAGAGGTTAAGGTCAAAGCTCATCGGGAAATCGGGGATTCCGTGGTCAAGAGTTTTGGCACAAGTTGATTCGCGAAACCCTGGACCCCGATAAGGGAAAAGGCCGGGGTCACGAGTCAGCAGTCACATGGTGTAGAGCCCATGGCAGGGGCTAACGCGTAAAGGAACGCGTCGAAAGTCGGAGGATCGGGAGTCCCGAGTACGTGAGCATCGTGACATCATGAACCCCGAAACCCCGACGAGAGCTTTGAGTACGGTCACGGGGTAGAGGTCACATGGACCTGGGCTTAACCGCGAAGGGTTAAGGCAAAAGGGCGCATCAGAAAATCAGGATTTTGGGAAATCTGATGACATGAAACATGCTTCTCATAAAACCGTGAATCCCAATATC
This sequence comes from Picea engelmannii, assembly GCA_009831015.1. Classification (NCBI taxonomy): domain Eukaryota; kingdom Viridiplantae; phylum Streptophyta; class Pinopsida; order Pinales; family Pinaceae; genus Picea; species Picea engelmannii. The sequence goes on from ML779862.1 coordinate 663,460, forward strand.
GCAATGTAATTATTTAATTCTTAATCATTCTTAGCGGTGATTAGATTAATTCAAACCTTTACTTAAGGATTAAATGTATCGAGAAATCGGGAAACACGATGACAAGATTATTTGATTTTATAAAACCGCGAATCTCGATATTGCGACGTGATTAACTTAACCTTTAAACCTTTTAATTCTGAATTAAGTAATTTAGGTTTTCAAATTTAATTAAAGATCAATGCTAATTAATCATCCTTCTAAACAAGGCTTAAAGTTAAACTTTCTTTGAATGTCCTTTAATGTGTCATTGTCCGATTTAGTAAGTTTCTATTATATGTGATGTGACCAAGACTATGGAAAACTCATGCAAACCACATGGTTGAACATGTCATATAGTATCGGTCACGTGGACCAAGGCCTAGCCAGGAGGGCTAGCGCACAAAGGGGCGCATCAGGTTTTGAGGACTGAAATCCCGATAGGAAGGTAAGGCCACGGTCGTGAAGGCATGGTCATATGCGACTAGAGCTAAGCTCAGGAGGGCTCGCGCGTGAAAGAAGCCCATCGCAAATCGAGAATCGGAGATTCAACCCACTTGAACACTGCCGGTTTCAAAATCCCGATAGAGGTAACCCTGATAGAAGGAAGGGAGACCTCGAAGAGTTTCTTGTGGGAGGAAAATTTTTCGATAGGGAAATAGGAGAATTTCAAGAAACCCGAAAAACACAGAGCCGGACAGAGCTCAGAAAACTTGTGAAGTTGAAATGTCTTTCGTTCTTGTTCGTATTAGTTATAAACGTTGTGGATTATTCATGAAGTTTAATGGCCTGACAATTTCTGAATTGGATTGCACAGTGCGTGTTCAGAATACGACAGAGGTCAAAAACTCCAGTTAATCAACGCCGAGTATGGAGTGGGGAAGAGTGCAAATTACCCCTGAAATGGAAGACGAACGGGAAGGAAAGGATGTTAACCTAGGAGTCGAAGGATCGAAATCTAATGGGAATGGAAAGGATATGGATAAGGAAGGACATATAATGAAAATCCTCGAAGGATTGCAAAGAGAGGCCAGTCGAGCTGATAGCCGAAAGCTCATGAAAGTTAAGGATCGGCAAGGGAAATTAAACTTAAAATTCTTGCAGAGTCTAGAAAGAATAGAGAAGAAACTTGAGAAGGGAAGAGACTCAAGTACGACAGAGAGTCGCAAATACCATGGGAGAAGAAGTAGATCAAGGAGTGGTATCTGACGCCACAGTCGCTCCCAAAAACATTCGGACAGGGAGACACACAGTAGTTCGAGCCCGTCACCTACCAGAAAACATCAAAAATATGGGAGGGAGGAATTGAAAGGAGAGATGAATAAAATTAAACCTCCAACATTCGATGGAGAGCATAAGAAGGAGGAAGATTCTGAAACTTGGTTGTTGGGCATGAAGAAATACTTCCAATTGCAGAATTATTATGCCCGTGCAGAAGGTAGAATTGAAATGTACCAGCTGAAAGGAAAAGCGTCCATGTGGTGGGATCAGCTTGTGCAGGTGCAGCACATCAGAGAGAAAGAGGTCACTTGGAAGGAGTTCAAGAGGTATTTCGAGAAGAAATACCTGACTAAAAGATACTATGACAGAAAGATGAAGGAGTTCTTCGAACTCAAGTTGGGCAGTATGACCATGGATGAGTATGAACGAAGTTTTCTGGAACTGCTGAAGTATGTTCCATTCATCAAGGATGAGGCTGTCAAAATTCAGAGGTATCTGAGTGGACTGCCACCTTCTATTGGTGACAAAATTCAATATGATGATCCTAAGACCATGGAAGAAACCATAAGAAGGGCGAAATGCCTATATGAACAGCAGAGAGAAAAGCCTACCTTTCGAAAGGCTTGGGATAACCAGAAGAGGTTTAAGAAAGAATATAGACAGAAGGTAAGCAAGCCTTCCTTTTTCAGAAACAGTCCCTGGGGACAGTCATCTTTTAAAGAGCCCAGGAAAGTTGAAGGGAGTGAACAGATGCCAAGGCCTCCACCCATGGAGTGTTGGGGTTGTAAAGGGAATCATAGTTATAGAGACTGCCCCCACAGAAAAGACAAAGCAAGAACTATCCATTTTTTTCAGCAAGCTGCAACAATGGAGGATATGGGCAGCAGAATGCCGAGGATCTACACAGCCCTGGACAATAAGAAAGCGGAATTTCAATCGCACATGATTGAAGCGGAAGGTATGATCAACAACCGACCACTTGTTATTTTAATTGATTCAGGGGCTAGCCATAGTTATGTAGATCCTAGAGTGGTGGAAAGTTTGCATCTAACGAAGAGAAAACATGAGAAGTCTTGATTAGTGCAGTTAGCCACAGGGACCAAGAGGAAGTTCACTGAATTGGTTAAGTCCTGTTCAATGGACATGAAAGGAATGAGCACTAAGGCTTAATTAAACATTCTACCTTTAGGCTCATATGACTGCTTAATTGGGATGGACTGGTTGGACCAACACCATGCCCTTATGGATTGTCAAAACAAGAGGTTCACATGTCTGAACGAAGAGGGAAATCAGGTAACAGTCCAAGGAATTCCCAGAGTCGTGGCTGTGAGGGAAATCTCAACTATGCAACTGAAGAAATGTTACCGTAAAGGCTATCAATTATTTGCAGCCCGGGTGGAAGAAGTATTCCTAAATGTGGTCTCGAATCTGGAAGACCACAGGGTACTCAAAGAGTTTGAGGACATTTTTCAGGAGGTGCATGGACTACCTCCGAAGAGGGACATCGATTTTTCCATAAATCTGATGCATGGAGCAGCTCCAGTTTCGAAAGCTCCTTATAGGATGAGCACACCAGAGATGAAAGAGTTGCAACTACAGCTCGAAGAGCTATTAAAGAAAGGCTACATTCATCCCAGCGTGTCACCGTGGGGAGCCCCAGTCCTATTTGTGAAGAAGAAATATGGGACGATAAGGTTGTGCATTGACTTTAGACAGTTGAATAAAGTCACTGTCAAGAACAAGTATCCTCTGCCAAGGATTGATGATCTTTTTGATCAGTTAAAGGATGCGACAATATTTTCGAAAATAGATCTTCGATCTGGATATCACCAAGTGAGGATAAAAGATGAAGACATTAGCAAGACTGCCTTCAGAACAAGGTACGATCATTATGAGTTCATTGTGGTTCCGTTTGGACTGTCCAACACGCCTGTTGTCTTCATGTGTTTAATGAATGGAGTGTTCAAAAATTATCTGGACAAGTTTGTCATAGTCTTCTTGGACGATATCTTGGTGTACTCCAAGACAGAGGAAGAACATGAACAACACTTGAGAATGGTGTTGCAGGTGTTGAGAGAACACTAGTTGTACGCAAAACTGAGCAAGTGCTCATTTTACCAAAAGCAGATCCATTATCTGGGACACATTATTTCTCAAGAGGGGATCGTTGTGGATCCTGAGAAGGTACAGGCCATTCAAGAGTGGCCAATGCCAAGGAATGTGACAGAAGTTAGATCTTTTATGGGTCTGGCAGGTTATTATAGGAGGTTCATAGCTGGATTTTCAAGGATAGCTCATGCTATCACTTCCTTGCAAAGGAAAGAGAAGAAGTTCCAGTGGACTGAACAATATGAGAGCAGCTTCCAGCAATTGAAGCAGTTGCTCACTAGTGCTCTGATCCTAAAGATTGTTGATCCAAGTAAGGATTACGTAGTGTGCACGGATGCATGTAAGGAAGGGCTGGGAGGAGTTCTCAGCCAAGAGGGATCTGTAATTTGTTATGAATCTCGAAAGCTGAAAGAGCATGAAAAGAATTATGCCACTCATGATTTAGAGCTGGCAGCAGTTGTCCATGCATTATTCTTAAAAATCCATGTGCATATTATTTTAATATTATTCTTAAAAATCCATGTGCATATTATTTTTATCCTAAGTCCTTTTGGAAGGACACGTGATTTCCCAAGTGGTGGGAGGAAGGCGTACGGATGGAACGCATGCAGTTCCAGGGTGACAAGTGTCAACCCTAGTGCATGCAAATATAAGCGTCGAGCTGAACCGTGGGAGGGGATTCTCATCCATTGGGACCCGAACCTCTGAGCGTGGAGCAGTATGACCTCTGCCAGAGTACCCTAGTTCATCTCTGAAAATCAAAAAGTCATGTTTGTTCTGCAAAAATTAGGGTACGCCCTCTGTTCTGAGAGCTGAGAAGATTGTGCCCGTCTAAGAAGCCAGTTGTCAGCCTGAGCCTAGGATTCCTTGCCTTGGGGTGGAGCTCGGTCCCAGCTCGGGGGTGACCTACTGTTGAGCTGATGAATAGTGTGGTCTAAGGCTGGGAGGTTCATGGAAGGCCTGCACTTGGTTGGTGAATTCTACAGCTGTTAAAAGATAAGTATCTGAATTATGTTTTATCACATTTGGCATGACTGTGTTGTTTATGTATCATGTTTTCCTCTGTGTAAATGAATTACTGATGAATGCTATGGCTTGTTTAATGGTAGCAGTAACTTATGAATTTTACTCTGAGATTTAAGTGTGTTTAATGATTAAATGCATGTGCTTATAATTCCAGTATGAGTTATGTAAAAGTTCATGCATAGAATGGTAACCGAGAGGTTGAAAAACCTCGGTAGTGAAAAAGGTACACTACAGCTTTGGTGTCTGCAACCAAGTTGGGACACAGATCTGTGATAATAACACTTCACAGAGTATTCTAGCAACACTTAGTAGGTGATATGCATTAATTCATTAGCTTTATTAACATCGCAGAACAAACCCTAAGATAGATTGGCGTAGTAAAAATAAAGATAATTCAATCATTTAGCACGTAGCACTAAGTTATATCTAACATTCATTCATTCTTAACACAACTAAGTATTGAGCATCAACAAATCTATCTAACATTCATTATAAGAAAAACACTGAGAAAAATCATAACATAACCAACAGAGCACAAAGCAAACCAAAGACACAAGATATGCATGGTTCACCCCAGTGTGGGGCTACGTCCACCAACTGATTCATCTTCTTTATTATTCTTCAATCTCTTACATTCATCTTCTCCAATGCACTAAGCCACGAAGCCTAGCTTCGGACTAGACAGGAGATTTGTGCACTGCGCACCAGATCCTCCTTCTCAAAACTAGGTCAAGGAACAGAGACAACTCCCCTATTAAGTACAGATCCTTACATATGTATTATGTTGCACAAAGCAACTCAGAACTACTTGCACTTAGCCTTCCAAACTATTTTCTTTCTTCTCTCTTTCTACATTACATTCTTACTTATTTATACTTTTACAATAAGGCCTAATCATGGGTAAACCCATGGGCCGACATCCCATAACCCATTACAAAAACCCTAAGGAACCCCTTGTTGGGTCCACATAACCTGCAAAATAAGTGAGATCCTCAATCTCAGCTCCGCCTAGGTACTCCATCTTCGACCCACCTATCGAAGTCCAAAAGTGGTCCAAACCTGACCAAGGTTTCCTCAAACTTGATCGAGGGCCAACATATATCATTGATATCCAATCATCTTGCTACCTTCCCCCTTTCTCATTTATTCTTATTGGGTTACCTATCAAACCAGCATTCCAATAAGTAAGATGTGTTAGGTTTGGATCTATAGCAGTCTAGGGATGTTGGACCATGTAATTTTGGGAGTTAAGCATAGTAAGCAAGGAAGAATGGACCAAAGGAAACATCATGTGCCAGAAAATAGGGAAGACCGATGTGACATAATGGAAAAGGAAGCAGTGTGCCAAAAAAAAAGGAAGATCAGTGCAAATTGAAAGCAAGGATGAAGACCAACTGCGTGGAAGGAAGTTAGAAAGTGGACAAGTGGAATCCATTTAGAGTTAGGGTTTTTGAGTCATAATGTAAGAGATTTTAGCCACTTGTTGTAATATAAATATGGTGTATGGTGTAGATGGGAGGGATGAATCTTGCAGCTCAGGTGTGAAGAGCCTATTTTGGAGTATCTCATTGAGTCTTGAATCTTTGGTATGTTCAATTTTGGTCGTATAGTTGAGGAGCTAGTGAGGACTTATGGAGTATAAATGAGGGTTAGGTCACAATTTCTGGATCTTGGTGCGATGTTGGCCAACCTCACTATTCTTAAATCCTACGATGTAATGCGCGTAATGCTATTTTGATGAAGAATAAGAAATAAGTAGAAGATCTGTGTGGATGTATCCTGAGGGGTGAACGACAGTAAAATGGTGTCACTATGTGTGCTATGTTGCTTTTATGTGCTTTATAGTGAATGAATGGATAATTGAATGCATATATTAGGGATTATTTGCAGCATGCACTAGTATATTTATGTAGAATGTATGTCATTGAATGGATCAAGTAGGAGGTATGATGAATGTTATGGTAGAATGCATGTTAAAGTAGAAGTAGAAGTAAAAAGAACATCCCAAACCCCTTCCATGACTACAGACACCTGTGTCTTGTAGTCACACATAATCCATCTCGAGTGAGACTGTGTCGTGCACTCTTTGTGTGGTGTAGCCTTATGTTTTATGAGAAGGGTCGATGATGAAAATAGTTTTGTTGGAGAACTAAGGTAGAACTTGGTTTAACCCATACATCTAACAAATGGTTTTATTGTCGGTTGGAACTCAGAAAAACAACGAGGAAAGGGTTTGATGAAGAATATGCAGTGGTAAAAAGGGATGTTCATGCCATGGAATCCTATGAAGAAAGATATTGAAATATGGTTGGAGACAAAGCAGCGAAATTTTGTGCAGAGAGATAATAAGTGTTCCAGATATATACCACGACAATACCTGCAGAGGTATGTGTTTACTAATTTACATGAAGCGTATTTCTTTTACTTTCCATAGTTATTATAGGAATGTTTATTGAGATTGAAGGAGACCCGTCTGACTAATCGTATTAGTCCATTAGAATGGAATGATAAGAACATTGTGTAATAGGAAAGGTTTAATAATAAATGTAGGCGTGCAGTGGATTTTTGGTTAGATAGCATTATTGCAGGATTTATCATCGAGTTTACAGTAGATACAACGAACTCATATATTGTTGTAGAGCACGATTTCTTGAAGGGACCTAGAGAAAGTTACATTACGTCTCTTTACACATCGATCAAGATCTTATTTTGTGATAAAGGTGTGATGACCATGGAATCATATAGCTATACCACTCTGTGTGCATAGGGGAGTTGGGGGAAGCACTAAGGAAGATCTAATATATGGAGAAGGCTCTGGAGAGTAGCTAGAAGAAGGAAGCAATGGACCCCATCATGATGGATAATGAATAGACCATGGAAATCATAAGTAAATCAGGTGTGACGTGCATCAATTGAACCTACCAGTATAATATGAATAGCAATAAGAGGGCAGTAGTTGAGAGAGATGGATTTGACATCAATGAGGAATAGGTAGAGAATCTTCGTGCCAAAGGGAATATTTAAAATATCTTGCATGCTACATATGAGAGGAAAACCATAGGTCATGGGTCTGGTGTAGAAGAAGTTTCTCCATTCCAGATATCAATTAGTGTGGAACCCACAACCGCATGTGCAAGTAAGACGTTTGAAGAGAAAAAACCGGTTAACCAGCAAGTGATTAGTGGTAGAAGAATTTTTGGATGAGGGTCTAATTCAAGTAGAAGTAATTCAACAAGATGCAGTCAAGTTTCTATACTACGTGGAGGTGGTATCACAACAAACTTCACAATGGAAGGTCAATATTCCACTATTAGGTTTCATGATTTCCATGGAGAAGGGTCGGAGGACCTAGAGAAGCATATTTTCATATGTGAAAAGATTTTGGCAGCCAAGCATATTATAGACGAAGATACTAAGGTTGAGAAGTTATAAATTACATTCAGGGACCGCACATTAGACTGGTACATGGGTCTCATAGTAAATAACCCAACATAATCACCTACAATTGTCACAGAAGTGAAAAGGCAGTTGATCAATGAATATCAGAAGCCAAGCGAGCATCAGTTTATGAATGAAATGATAGAGATTAAGAAGAAACCAAGAGAATCAGTTTGGGAGGTGGACCAGAAGTTCAAGAGACTAAAAGGTAAGTTAAAGTACCCTATTATTGGTATGCAACATATACATATGTTTTTTAATTCTATGTTGCCACACTTGCATTATCCTTTGAGACAACATAAATTTCAAATCCAGAACGAGGCTCTTCAAGAAGTCTTACAATTAGAGGAAAATAAATACAAGCATATAGATCTAGTTGTGGAAGAGTTGAGACAAGATATAAATAACTTAACATTCCAGTTGAATCGGAATAAAGGAAAGGATAAAAGAGAAGATTTATGGTGTACAATGTGCATGAAAGAAGGCCATCATAATAATGAGTGTCCATTATTTGTGCAGTATATTGGATGGGGTATGCCAAACCCTTTATCTTCAAGAGGACCATGGTGTGATATTTGTAAAACACATGGGAATGATCCCTATCACTACCCCCTGATGCAGAAGTATTAGATAGTACCAAAGAGCACATTTCGTAATTTTTTCAAGTCAGTTGGACACGAAGACAAGGACTACATAACTTTGGATATCATGAAAGAGAGGATTCCATATACATACAGGGTGTAGGATGAACATATAATAGGACAACCTGCATAGCAATCGAAGTATAGCAATGTGTAGCAGCCACAATATAATCTCACAAATTGTTTCAACCACAACGATGGTACAATAATGTGCCACAGTTTGGAACACCAGCATAGTATAATCCTGCATAGTAGTGAGCAACACCACGACAGTAAAATAATGTGCAACCAAATTATAATCAGGGACCGCAGTATAACACACCGTGTGGAGATAATCAATGAAAACGAGGAGGCTTCAGAGGCGGAGGTTGTAGAGGAAGAGGCTTTGGGGGAGCTCAAGGACCAATAGTGTATCATAACTGTCAAAAAATAGGACATTATGCTAGAGGCTATCCACAACCACTAGCAACCTGTATTTATTGTCATGCACAAGACCATGAAACAAAAGGGTGTTCGACACTGTTGACAAAAATACAGGACAAGAGGAACCAGAACAACCGGAACATGCAATGGATTGTGGTGGAAAACAAATAAGATGATGGGAAGACTATTAACATAGTCACTAGAGGTGGAGATAAGAAAGAAGAAGATGCAACTAAGAAGGATCAAGACCAGTACCAGTTGGTCAGGAAAAATAAAATGTTGGAACATAAGTTTGATGCGTGCAAATAAAAGGAGATATTTAAGGAGGCTAGGTAGGAGATTTGGAAGGAAAAAATTATTCCTAATTCAATAACAAAGCTAGTATATGAGATACCAGTGTATGACATGCCTCCACTTTTTTATCAGACCAACAAAGAGGAACCTTTCAAGCAAGTAAGTAACTTAAGAAACTTTTTGGGATCTTGTGTAAAGTTGTTGAATGATAGAAACTCTTTACAAATATAGAAAAATATGTTAGAAAAGTGTCATCCTGGGGAAGAAGGGGCAAATATAGTGAATCAGGTCTGGAAGAAGAGAATAGCAAGTAGACAATTCAGGCTGAATGCAAACATAGGAGATTTCAATATGGGGGATATCATACTAGACTTAGGGTCCGAAGTCAATGTTCTTCCAAAGAAGACCTGAGAATATATGGGAGAAACTTAATCGGGGTATTCACCTATTCAGTTGAAGTTAGGTAATACACACAGAGTGGTACCAATTACAAGAATTGAAAGGAATTCCAATAGATATAGATGGTGTGTGCACCATGGAAGACTTTGAATTCATTGACATAGTGGATAATACTTCACCATATATAGCTTTGTTGGGGATGGATTGGTATTTTGATAACCATGCTATTATCAATTTGAAGACAAGGAAGATGATCTTTGAATCTGTATAATATAGATTTATTTCACCATCGGATCCCTTAGAAGGAGGAAGGTATATGGAACCTGCGACAAACAATATTCTTATAGAAGATGTGAATCAGTTATATAGAACTATCACATGTGAAGAGGCTTATATTAACCCAACCACAGATGTGATGCTCACTTGGAGGAGTATTAGTTCTTGTGCTTCAGACTCTGACACAAAACTGGAAAACTGGCAACAACGACTACATGGATTATCCACCAGAATATGTGCCAGAATGACGCACGCGCTAAGATGGATTGGTTCATAGGTAAGAGAGCCTTCTAATTTTTATGGTATAAATGATTTAGAAGAGTTTTTTATGAAGTTTGAATTAGAAGTAGTATAAATTCATAAATTACCAATATTAGATATTTCTTTAAAAGCTACACCTGCCCGTTGGTGGGGTACACACAAGGAGAATATCAACAATTGGTTTCAATGCAAAAGGTTACTGCGCATCAGATTCGACGCAGAGAAGGAGCATAGATATCAGGAGAAATATGATGGAATTGGACAACCTAAATAACATGTATATAGGTGTATGGTTCAATGGAGATTAGTAGCACCAGAAGAATGGACACATCATTTTATTCATACATTAGAAGGAATTCCAAAGAACTGGTACACAGAGCAAGAACACCGTAGAGAAACTAAAAAATTGGAAGAGATACAACATGATTTTGTAGCTACATTTTCCTTTGAGAATGAAATCCCAGAGAAACTGTAGAAAACCCAAAGACTGCCAGCATTGGAGATTATTGGGATAATCAAATAATAGAAATAATTATAGAATTACGACGTGAGTACAGTGACTTATCCCCTGTGACATTTTCATAAATGAAGGGATTAGCAGGAGAACTAGGAGATATGAAGATACCATTAAAGCCAGAAGCCATACATATAAGACAAAGACCTTACAGATTAAATCCAATATACAAAGAGAAAGTGAAGGCATAAATTGACAAGATGTTGGAAGCTAGTGTCATATAACCTATGGAAGAGTCATAATGGATCATTCCAATGGTGGTGCAGGAGAAGAAACAAGGGGGAATTAGGATCTGTGTAGATTTGAGAAAATTGAATTATGCTTGCTTACATGGTCCTTTTCCTACTCCATTTACAGACGGAGTTTTGGAGAATGTAGGGGGGAAAGAAGCTTATTCTTTTGCAAATGGGTTTTCAAGATATCACCAGATAAGGATTTCCCCAGAAGATATACATAAGACTACAGTTTCTACAGAATGGAGATATTTTCAATATACAATCATGTCGTTTGGGCTAAAGAAGGCACAAACCATTTTTTCAAGAGTAGTAGTAGTATATTTTAGGGACTTTATTCATAAGTTTTTGGAGGTTTACTTGGACGATTGGATAGTGTTTAGCTTACTAAAGGACCATGTTGCAGTACTAAGATTAATGTTAGACAGATGTAGACAGTGTCAGATATCATTGAATATTAAAAAATGTATTCTCAGTGCACCTTTTGGTATTTTGTTAGGGCATGTGGTGTGTAAATAGGGTATGTTGGTTGATCCTTCTGAAATTGTTGTCATAGTTAACTTACCACCATTGAAAGTAGTGGGCCAATTGAAGAGTACACTTGGTCATACAGGATGTTACGGGAAGTTCATAAGGGGATATGCACAGATCATTGTGCCAATAGAGAAGTTGATGAAGAAGGACACTAAGTATCAATGGAATGATGAATGACAACAAATTTTGGATATTCTTAAGGAGAAGATGGTTATTGCATTGATTTTAGTGTTTCCAGATTGGGAAAAATAATTTCATGTACATGTGGATGTATTTTCAATATCCTTAGGATAAGTATTGACACAACCAAGAGAAGGTGATATAGATAACCCTATTGAATTTGTAAGCATAAAGTTGTCAAATTCATAACATAAATGTAACACTACAGAAAGAGAAGGATTAGCTATGGTGTATGCTTTGCAAAAATACAAACATTACTTATTAGGGAAACATTTCAATATGTTTACAGATCATTCTACTCTGAGATATTTAGTCAATAAGTCAGTGTTGGGGGGAAGGATATGCATATGGCTACTGTTATTTCAAGAATGTGATTTTGAATTTGTGGTGAATCTTGGCAAATTGAATGCAGGACCAGATCACTTATCCATGATAACTAATGGAGAGGAACCCAGTAACTTGGAAGACAACTTTCCAGATGCAAATTTTTTTTCAGTACAGATAGCTAATGAGTATTTTTCTAACATTATTGAGTTTTTGAGCACAATCTTTGTACCAAGAGAGTTTACTGTTGCGAGAAGAAAATTTTGGTGGTGAGAGTTGCAGATTATCAGTTGATTGCAAGTCATTTATACAAACTTGGAGCAGATAAGATCTTAATAAGATGTGTGATGGAGCATGAAAGGCCTATCATTTTAGCAGAGTCACGTGAAGGAATTGTTGGAGGACACTACGTAGGAAACACTATCGCGCAGACGGTAGTGTGCATAAGATTATGATGGCCAATCGTTCACAAGGATTCAAAGGAATAATGTCAAAAGTGAAATGTTTGTCAAAGAGTTGGGAAGCCATCCAAGAGGGATGAGATGCCATTGCAACCACAAGTTACTTTACAAGTATTTGATAAGTGGGAAATATATTTTGTAGGTCCAATTAATCCACCAGCAAGAAGATCATGAGCAAGATATATTATTACAGCGACATAATACTTAACTAGATGGGCTAGCGGTAAAGGATTGCAGTGCACTTTCTATTTGAACATGTAGTGACAAGGTTTGGATGTCCAAGAATATTGATGAGCGATTAAGGGACTCACTTCATCAACATTAAAATTGAATCAATACTGGAAGAATTTGAGATATATCATCAGAAAATAACTCCTTATCATTCTCAAGCAAATGGAATAGTGGAATCCTTTAACAAGATTTTGGAGAATGCCTTGACAAAGATTTGTAATGTGAACATAAACAATTGGGATTTGAAGGTGCCAACATTGCTTTGGGCTTATAGGAATACATGTAAGAAGCTAACAGGGAATACACCCTTTAGTTTGGTATATGGAAAGGAAGTAGTAGTCCCCTTAGATTATTTGATCCCAAGTCTATGCATTGAAACAATTACAGATATGAAAGAAAGGGGTGTAGTACAAGAAAGATTGGCTCAACTGATGGAATTACAAGATGACAGAATCATAGAAGGTTTCCATAAAGACGTACAGAACGTAAAGGATAAAGCATGTCATGACAGATATATTAAGAAGAAGAATTTTAAGAAAGGATATATGGTTCCCCTTTATGACAATAAGTATTTGCAGCACCCAGGGAAACTTAGAATGCATTGGTTAGGGCCATATTAGATAAAGTTTGTCACGGATGGAGGTGTTGTACAGTTGAAAGACCTAGTAGGAAATGGCATTCAAGGATTGGTGAATGGTAGTCAACTGAAACTATATAGGGAGAGTCGACCCACTAACCCTCAGTAGTTGCAATGCAACAAGTAGACTTGTACATATTGTAAATAGTAGGAGTTAAAACAAGGAAAAGGAAGAGAAAAATAGAAAAATGGAGAAAAAGAAAAAAAAAGTAGTTAGAGCAGTAAGTGATAGAAAAATAGTTGAGAATGACAGTGCGAAGCGGAAAAAAATTAGTGCAACAGAACTCATAAAATTCCGGGCAGGAAAATTAAACATCGCGCAACGGACAGAGAATGGTCGGAAAAGTGGAAAATTGGGGAACATAAACGAAAGGATGCGTCATAGCATTAATGACAGAGTCTATAAAAGGGGAAAAGTCAGGAAAATGAAAAACACTTGTGATTTTTTAGCAAAAGAGAAAACAAAGTGTGAATAAGTGTGAAATTGTGAAGAAGATGGTGACACCAAAGTTTGGACAACCTACTCAATTCGCACGAAGGATCTATGGAATTAATAGACCGCTAGAAGAAACTATCAGAGTGGTCGATGTGGATGATATTCCAAATACCAAGAATGAATCTATTATCCTAACACGTATTAAAGAAGAAAATCCACAAGAATAAGCGGCATAACTCAGCCAAACAGTACAAGGCCAAAACCCTAGGACGAACGCGAACCCTAGCATAGAAACCCTAGGAACGATGCACATAGAGGGTGAACAAGGTGACAATGATAAAACTGATTCTGATACACCTGCAGCACAAGAAACCCAAAGGTTTATTATGATCATGCCACATATGAGGAAATATAAGAAGAGGAAACCCTAGGCGAAACGATAATAGGGCCATCAAAGAAGAAAGCAACAGTGTGCGCACAAACACAGATTTATTTGTCAGTGCCCCACATCTCAGACTCAGTCGTCATTGTGGAAGATGTGTTTGGATTTGTTCACAAGTTGTGATATGCCAATCACGATGTCAAATAAGTCACCAAGTTCCCATATCTTGCACAGGAGGTTTATATGGAGAACATAGGGTCAACTTCGAAAGGAATCCTAATTATGGAGTCCAAATAGTGGATAGTCGGACTTTACAGCTCTGGCATCATGAATTTATTGGAAATTCCTCATTTCAATGAGGGGAGAGACATAAATTCATGTGTCAAAAAAAATTGGGTGTGTGTATATGGAGGATTTATATGTATGGACAAACTTTTCCCGGTAGATGTCAACCTAATTTCCAAGTTGACAAGATTACTGACAAATGGGGTAAAGCCAAAGAAATACCTCGATGACAAAATGAAGGAAAAAGATATTGCAGAAAAGGTAAAGGAAAAAGTTGGCATCGACAAAGGAAATAGGGGGATGATTATTAAGAACATTAATGACCCAGCTACCAGATTTGTGACAAAATTGATGGCCTGCAAGCTACTGAGGAAATGCCGCAAAGAAGAGGAACCTACAAGGGTGGTCACAGTAGCTCTGTAGTGCATAAAAAGAACATTTTTGAGTTGGATGTTGTATCTTCTCAACCTTTTCTTAGAAGACTGTAGGGATGCACAGGATGTTGGGATAGAATTCCACTATTCCTGGCTATTAATTTTGATACCCCTAGATGCATGTGAGAAACGAAATTATTGTTGGATTAATGAGAGGGGGGTGAATCAGTAATAGCTTAATTATAATCCTTTTTCTTCAAATGTTATATCATTGTAGAATTATTATCCAATAATGAGCAATAAGAAATAAACAATCACACACATACACAGCACACCAGTGTTTTACGTGGAAACCCAAATCGGGAGAAAACCACAAAATGTTTTTTCTTATATGTCTTGAAGAATTACATTCATTGGAAGCACCAACTTCCTTTGTTTTCCAGCTGCAAATGTGGTGCAGAACCCCTGCCCTCGGGCTGAGATCTTCTCAAGATCTTCACCACAACCACACCGAGGGTTAACCAATCCTTTTGTTCAAGCCGCAAAGGACTTTGGGTTTCGGGGTTTCACGATCCCTGATGTCAAGATTTTCGACTCTTCCACTTGCCAAAAACTGAAATGCCGAAACACCGAAATCTCTAACCACGTCCTCCTCTGCTCCTGTATCAGGTTTCGTGACTTCAGGAATTCTAGAGCAAGGAACTCCGACCTCTTGTCTCCTAAAGTGCCAAATTTCTGAATCCCAACACGTTCATCAATCTTTGGCTCCTCACCAGGTTTTTCGCCTTTTTGGGTTTTCGGACTCCACGATTTTGTGAATCTTGTCATGAGGTTTCCTGACTCTCCAATCCCCGAACCCTAGAAAATTCAATGGAGTTTGACTCTGACTGTTGATGAAAACTCGCCACCTGTCCTGTCAACTGTCCTCGGTCTCTGACGTGGATTCCTACCACCTGTCAACCTTCCCGGCTTTTGGAACTTGAGCTATCCTCCTATCACTATTTCCTCTGTCCTTTCAAAGTTCCAAACTTTGAAATGGTGGCTATACAGAATCAATGGACGACCGTCACCCTCCTAATCTGACGGCCCACGTGATTTCAGGTTTTCGGGTACCGGGATTCTGAGACTCTCAATCCCAAAACACTTGTCACCCCAAATCCCAAATTCCCGAATCTCTGAAACACTGAAATGTCAAAACACCTTCACAAATATTTCATGTTTCGCAACTTCGAGATTCTTGATATGAAGTGTCCCAAACCTTTGTCAACGTGAAAGTCAAGACTCCGATTCTCGAAGTGTCGAAATGCCACTTCAAGGATTTTCCAGGTTTCGCAACTCCGAGTTTTTCAATACAAAGGCCCCTTGACTCCTTGTCATCAAGACTTCCAATATTCCGAACCCCAATTTTCTGAAATCCTGAAATTCACACCAAGTTTTGTCGTGACTTGTGACTTCAGGTCTTTCACTCCATTGTGTCCTAGTCACTTGTCCTCAGGACCTCCGAAATGTCAAGCTCTGAAATTTCGAAACACCAAAATTTCTTCTCTTCGCCTCCACACGCGATAATCCACTTCGCGCTTTGGGAGTTCAAGTGACCAAGGGTTTCGTCCACACTTCGGACTTACAACTCCCGAAATGTTGAAAGGATCTCGACGTTCTAACGGTCAAGATCAATGGTCTATATTGAATCCTGCCTCTCGAAGGATGAATTCCTCCAATCGCTTAACTTCCCCTGTAGCTCTCCTAGATCCTACTGTCCTCGCTATTTTGAGGATTCTCCACAGAGAATTTCGACCGCTCGATTTCTTCCTTGACAACTCCTTGGAAGTGAACCAGTGTCTTATACTGGAACTCAAATCCTGCGAATTGACTTCGACTCCCCCCTTTGAACACTTCAAAGGCGTTAACCCTTCTTATCTTTCCTCTGACAACTTCAAGTCACAAAAGAATTCCTGCGTGCACTCCTTGCGGCAATCTATCAAATACTTCTGGGTATTTGATCTCCTCAACTCTGTGCACTTCTTGCAATAGAAATCCCTCAACTCTCCTTTTGTTGATAAGTCCTAAGACTTCCAATGCCTGTGCACTCCTTGCACGACTCATGTGCTTCACTTTCACTTCTACTGAAATGAGAACAGCGGTATCCCTCCTGAGATTTCAGAGATGAACTCTAAACCTTTGTCAATGCACACCTTGCGGACATTTCACTGCACTCTTTGCAGGAAATTCTCTCACTCAGAAAGAGAAACAATTGAAACTCATTCTCTCTCTCTCTTAGACTTCAAACATTCAACATGAAATCATGCATACACACACAAAATAATACCAGATGCATGTCAAAAAGAGTAAGAAACTGTAAGCAGACCATTCAGCATGTCTACACAGAAAACATCATAACACCATGAATCTGAATCAAAGCTTCATATATTAATTCAAGATTTTGTACATGGGTTCTCCTCTACAAATCTTCTACTACAGCTCTCTTCTTCTCTATGCTAATGTTTTTAATTGATCTAATTATGAATGATACAATGATACAAAGATGAGGGTGTCTATAGTCGTTTTCCCTCCTGTTCCTAAAACTGTCTAATTTGGAATTTAAATCTACCTACTTTCATTAACTATGCATAAATGCCTCTACCTCCTACAGATGAGAGTGAATCGCTCATGATCTATTTACAATACGCAAGTATGCTTCCCTTTAACCATTACATTAATGCTTCAAAAACATTTCCAAAACATGTAAAATGTATTTTGCACTTTCCATCTGTCTTCTACCTTCATGCTCGCTTGGCTGGTTGCTTGCGATGCTCCTGCATCATACTCCCTTGCTTGAAAATTTTCATGAATTTATGTTCATGAGCTCTTGCACAGTCTTTCCATGCTTCTGAATTTTTGCTTCATCTTTCCAACTGGCATCTTCAACTGGGTGTCCCTTCCATTTGACCAAGTATTCAAAATACTCTTTCCTCTTGGTCTTCCTGCTAACCCTCTTATCAATTATAATTTCCATCTATGGCTTTGTAGCTACAGGCATTTGTTTAGTCCATTGAACCTATGTCTATTCACTGTCTGCTCCTGCTTCTTTAGCTATGTAAGGGTACAAATCTGAGATGTTTAATATCGGTGAAATTCTGATCCCATCGGGTAATTCAATCTCATATGCATTTGCCCCAAATTTCTTCATGACTCTGCATGGTCCAATCTTTTTCATTTTTAGTTTGTTATATGTTCCCCTTGGGAACCACTCCTTCCTCAGGTGTGAAAGAATCAGATCACCAACTTCAAATTGAATTGATCGCTTGTGTTGATCTGCTCTATGCTTGTATTCTTGGTTTGAACTTTGCAATCGCTCCTTGACTTGGTTGTGAAGCTCCTTCATTGCTTCTGCAAAATTCTCTGCACTAGCACTTCTAGTTTCATTATGTTTTGAATCCTTCAATTCAGACATTCCCCTTGGCTGCATTCCATACACAATTTGGAATGGACTCTACCCTGTGCTCCTATTGATTGAATCATTGTAAGCAAATTCCACCTGTGGCAGAATGTGATCCCACTGATTGTGGTGTTCATTCACTAGGCTCCTTAGTAAATCTCCCAAGCTCCTGTTCACAACTTCGGGTTGCCCATCCGTCTGAGGATGATAAGCTGAGCTAAATGAAAAATTTGTGCCTAACTTCTTCCATAAAGTCCTCCAAAAATGTCCCACGAACTTGGTGTCTCGATCTGAAACTATACTTCTTGGTAAGTCGTGAAGTCTAACAACTTCCTTGAAAAACAGGTTCGCAATATGAGTTGCGTCGCTGGTTTTCTGACATGGTATAAAATGTGCCATCTTTGAAAATATTTCTACCACCACAAAGATTGAATCAAATCCTCTTTGTGTTCTTGGCAGCCCCAATATAAAATACATGCTTACGGCATCCCACGGCCTCTCAGGTATGGGTAATGGCTGGTATAACCCTATGTTTTGTCTTTTTCCTTTTGTGTGCTGACAAATTATACATCTGTCCACAAATATTTTTACATCTTTCCTCATTCCTGTCCAAAAATATGAGCCATTCAGTTTTGAGAACATCTTATCATGACCGAAGTGTCCGGCCAATCCTCCATTGTGTTTTTCTTTCAGTAGATTCTCCCTCAAGGAGAATTTTGGAATACATAATTGATTGCCCCTGAATAATAATCCATCCTATATCATATATTCAGTCCATTGGCTTCTGTCCCTAAGAATTGGATTCTCAAATGCCTCATAGCCTCTTTAAAATCTAGATCGTCTCTATACATTCATTTGATATTGTCAAAACCCAAAGTTTTGACTCTAAATTCCTGCATCAGTAAACATTTCCTGCTCAAAGCATCAGCAACTTTGTTAGCAGTTCCAGAAATATGTTTAATTACAAAAGTAAAATTCTGCATGTATTCAACCCATTTAACATGTCTTTAGTTCAACTTCTCTTGTTGAGTCACGAATTGCAAGGCATGATTGTCATTGTACAAAACAAACTCTTTAGGAACCAAATAATGTCTCCATTTCTTCAGCGCTTGTATGACTGCATAGAATTCTTTGTCATATGTTGAGTACTTAACCTTCACTTCATTAAGTTTCTCACTGAAGTATGTGATCGGTCTGTCAGCTTCGCTTAAGACCACTCCAATTGCAAATCCAATAGTGTCACATTTCACCTGAAATGTCTTACTGAAATCTGGCAACACCAGAATTGGATATTCAGTAATATTTTTCTTCAGCAAGTTGAAACTCTTTTTTGCTTCCTCCGTCCAATGAAAAGCTTTGTGTCTTTTCTTCACCATGTCCATCATTGGTGCGTTACTCCCACTAAAATTTTGGATGAATTCATATAGAAACTAGCTAATCCATGGAAGCTTCGAACCTCAAATACACTTCTTGGCGATGGCCAATTCCTAATCGCCTCTACCTTATCTGGATCCATCTTCAACTCATTTGCAGAGATAACAAAACCCAAATAAATGAGTTATGTCCTCATAAATGACGATTTCGTCACATTTATCAGCAATTTCTCTTGCTGCAATCTCCTCATCACTGTAGCTAAATGCTTCAAGTGTTCTTCTTCTGTTTTGCTGAAAATCAATATATCATCAAGATATACAATGACGAATTTCCCTATGAAATATTTCAGGACTTCATTCATCAATCTCATGAAAGTACTGGGCACATTTGTTAAGCCAAATGGCATAACAAGCCATTAATATAGCCCTTCATTTGTCTTGAATGTTGTCTTCCATTCATCACCTTCTCTCATTCTGATTTGATGATATCCACTTTTCAAATCAATCTTTCAAAAAAAAATTGCTCCACTCAAGCAATCCATCAAATCATCCATCCTTGGCAATGGAAATCTATATCTGATGGTAATCTTGTTGATTGCCCTCGAGTCTGTGCACATCCTCTAGCCTCCATCTTTCTTTGGGCTGAGCATTGTTGGAACAACGCATGGACTCAAGATTTCTCGAATCAACCCTTTGTCCATTAAGTCTTGGACTTGTCTCTTGACCTCTTCATTCTCCTACGACGTCAATCTATACACTGCTTTATTTGGTAAACTAGCTCCAAGTATAAGACTGATGTGATGACTTGTACTTCTGATCGGTGGCAACGAACAAGGTAGTTCTTCCACTACTATATCAGCAAACTCTTTCAGCAACTTCTGGATTTTCTCTGGTAAATCATCCACTCTTGTATTTGTTAAAACAATTCTAGGCTTCCTGACCACAATGAATTGTGTATCGTCCTTCTTCTTAACCACCTTAAGAAGTTCCTTCCCACTCATGAGAAGTACAGTGTTTCTCACCCCTGGTTTCACTTCTTTATCCTTAATCGGCAACAACATGTGAGTTCTCCCATTTTTCTCCAAGGTGTATGTGTTCTTTCTCCCATCATGAATCACATTCCTGTCATATTGCCACGGTCTACCCAGCAATAGATGACAAAAATCCATGGAAATGACATCACATAGTATTTCATCCTTATATCCTCCTATTTTAAATTCAACTAAACATTGTTTAGTGACATTTACCTCATGTCATTTTTTTAGCCATGAAACTCTGTATGGGCTTGGATGTTCAATAGTCTCCAGCTCCAGCTTTTCTACCATCTTTGTCGAAACGATATTGTCTGTGCTACCACTGTCCACGATGACTTTGCATATCCTGTCTTTGGTGTTGCAAGCAGTCCGAAAAAGTTTGTTCCTTTGGGCTAGGTTATTTGCCTCTTTCTCTGGCTTCAAGAGAACTTTCCTCATCATCAGTGATCTTCTACCCTCAGCATCTTCTGCCTCAACATTCCATCCTTGTGCTTTGGCAATGTGAATTTCACCTCCTTCTTTCTTTCTATCTGGACATTCATAGGATTTGTGTCCATTTTTTCCACAGGTAAAGAATTTTATTTCTCCACCTCTACCTCTTCATCTTCCTCTGGTTCGAGGAAAAGTATTTCTATCAGCAGACTGTCCTCTCTGTGAGCTTCCACCTCTCTCATGCTGAGTCTGAGGTTTCTTCCACTCTTCTTTAGGTTTTTTATTCCTGTATTGGGCAATTGTTTTGCCTCTGGATTGAATTTTGCCTCGGCCTCTCTGACCTTGCTTTCGGATCAGCTTCTCTTCAGCTTTCAGAGCCATCTGATAAGCATCCTCCACATTTTTAAGGGTCATCATGATCATCTCGTCCTGAATGTCGTATCTTAGACCATTCATGTACCTGGAAAAATTTTCATCATCGCTTTCCCGATGACCTGCCCTGATGTTGATCTTGTAGAACTCTTCAGTGTACTCTTTCACTATCATCAACTTCTGTCTCAAGTTCTGCATCCTCCAGAACAGATAAATTTGATAATCCTTGGGTATGAATTTGGCTTTCATCTTCGCAACCATTTTATCCCAACTCTTGATTTTCTTCTTACCTTTGCAGCATCTGTCAGCCTGCAATTCATCCCACCATAATGTTGCATGCCCTTTTAGTCTTGTGACAACATGTTTAACCTTCTTGTATTCCTCAACATCCTCATAGTCAAAGTATTTATCCAGATCTATAATCTATTCTAGAAGCTCTTCAACGTCTAGGTTTCCTCCATACATGGGAATCTCCATTTTTTCCCCGCCACCTATCCTTGCAACAGCCCTAAATAGGCATTCATCTGTTGCATCCTCGACTGCAACTTCTTCTCCCTCGTTTCCAGCTTCATTTTCACTTTCAGCCTCGCTGACATCCCCAGCGTTGATTGTGCACCTCTGTGTTGTCTCCATGGAATCAATCCTAGCACGTAGTTCACACATTTCCCTTTCCACTGCTGGATCAAGCATTGGTCTGTCTCTTCTTCTCAGTGGCATGGCTGAGAAATTTCTCTTTTCTCTGCTACAGAAAGCAAAGAAATTGTTTTTTGATCTGATACCACAACTGGTGCAGACCCCCTGCCCTCGGGCTAAGATCCACTCAGGATCTTCACCACAACCACACCAAGGGTTAACCAATCCTTTTGTTCAAGCCACAAAGGACTTCGGGTTTCGTGGTTTCGCTATCCTTGATGTTGAGATTTTTGACTCTTCCACTTGTCGAAACCCAAAATGCCGAAACGCCGAAATCTCTGACCGTGTCATCCTCTGCTCCTGTATCAGGTTTCATGACTTCAGGTATTCCAGAGCAAGAAACTCTGACCTCTTGTCTCCTAAAGTGTCGAATTTCCAAATACCGACACGTTCATCAATCTTTGGCTCCTCACCGAATTTTTCGTCTTTTTGGGTTTTCGGACTTCTCGATTTCGCGAATCCTGTTGTGAGGTTTCCTAACTCTCCAATCCCCGAACCCCACAACAGTAAAGGAGTCTGACTCCGATTGTTGATGAAAACTCACCACTTGTCCTCTCAACTATCCTCGGTCTCTGACGTGGATTCCTACCACCTTTCAACCTTCTCGACTTTCGAAACTTGAGCTATCCTCCTATCACTATTTCCTTTGTCCTTTCAAAGTTTCAAACTCTAAAATAGCGGCTATACAAAATCCATGGACAACCGTCACCCTCCTGATCCGACGGCCCATGTGATTTCAATTTTTCGGGTACCAGGAGTCTGAGACTCTCGATCCCAAAACACTTGTCACCCCAAATCCTGAATTCCTAAATTCCAAAACACCGAAATGTCGAAACGCCTTCACAAATATTTCGCGTTTCGCAGCTTTGGGATTCCTGATGTGAAGTGTCCCGAACCTTTGTCAACATGAAAGCCAAGACTCCGATCCCCGAAGTGCCGAAATGCCACTTCAAGGATTTTCCGGGTTTCGCAACTCCGGGTTTTTCAATACAAAGGCCCCCTGACTCCTTGTCATCAAGAATTCCAGTATTCCAAACCCCTATTTTCTGAAATCCCGAAATTCACACCAAGTTTTGTCGTGAATTGTGACTTCGGGTCTTTCACTCCACTGTGTCCCGATCACTTGTCCTCAGGACCTCTGAAATGCCGAACTTTGAAATTTCGAAACACCAAAATTTTTGCTCTTCGCCTCCACACGTGATAATCCACTTCGCGTTTCAGGAGTTCGAGTGACCAAGGGTTTCGTCCACACTTCGGACTTACAACTCTCGAAATGCCGAAAGGATCTCGACGTTCTAATGGTCACGATCAACAGTCCATATTGAATCCTGCCTCTCAAAGGATGAATTCCTCCAATCTCTTAACTTCCTCCACAACTCTCCTAGATCCTACGGTCCTCACTATTTTGGGGATTTTCCACAGAGAATTTCGACCGCTCGATTTCTTCCTTGACAGCTCCTTGGAAGTGAACCAGTGTCTTATACTAGAACTCAAATCCCGTGAATTGACATTGAATCCCCCCTTTGAACACTTCAAAGGCATTAACCCTTCTGAGATTTCCTCTGACAACTTCAAGTCACAAAAGAATTCCTTTGCGCACTCCTTGCGGAAATCTATCAAATACTTCTGGTTATTTGATCTCCTCAACTTTGTGCACTTCTCGCAACAGCAGTCCCTCAACTCTCCTTTTGTTGATAAGTCCTAAGACTTCCAATGCCTGCACACTCCTTTCACGGCTCTTGTGCTTCACTTGCACTTCTATTGAAATGAGAGAAATGGTATCCCTCCTGAGCTTTCAGAGATGAACTCTGAACCTTCGTCAACGCACACCTTGCGGACATTTCATTGCACTCTTTGCATGAAATTCTCTCGCTCAAAAAGAGAAACAATTGAAACTCATTCTCTCTCTCTCTTAGACTTCAAACATTCAACATGAAATCATACATACACACACATCATAATACCAAATGCATGTCAAAAAGAGTAAGAAACTGTAAGAAGACCATTCAGCATGTATACACATAAAACATCATAACACCATGAATCTGAATCAAAGCTTCATATATTAATTCAAGATTGTGTACATGGGTTCTCCTCTACAACTCTTCTGTTGCATCTCTCTTCTTCTCTATGCTAATGTTCTTAATTGATCTAATTCTGAATGATACAATGATACAAAGATGAGGGTGTCTATAGTCATTTTCCCTCATGTTCCTAAAACTGTCTAATCTGGAATTTAAATCTAACTACTTTCATTAACTATGCATAAATGCCTCTACCTCCTACAGATGAGAGCAAATTGCTCATTATCTTCTTACAATACACAAGTACGCTTCCCTTTAACCATTACATTAATGCTTCAAAAACATTTCCAAAACATGTAAAATGTATGTTGCACTTTCCAGTTGTCTTCTGCCTTCATGCTCACTTGGTTGGTTGCTTGCGATGCTCCTGCATCAAACTATAAGGAGGCTCCAACCCCCTAGTTTCTCAGGCTACAACCTGAGAGAAACTCCAACTCCCCAATTCTCTGGCTACAACCAAAAGGAGGCTACAACCCCCAATGTTCTCTGGCTACAACCACCTGTCCTTGCCCCGTCCTACCACCCTGAAGTAGAAGTAGAATGATCGAACCATTGTCACACTATCACTGTGAGATATATCATTGTAAAACTATACCAATAAATCTGAACCATGCATCAACCATGCATCAACCTGTACCTCAACCTGTAATCAACTTGTACCATAAACAAGTGCATCAACCATGAACCAACCTGTAATCAACATGTACCATAAAAAAGTGCATCCAACCATGTACCAAGTATGTACCAATCATGTGTCAACTACTCATCAACTATGACTCATCAATATGTACCAACATCATCAACTATGCACCTCATGTATGTGCGCCAACTCATCAACTACTTGTCTCAACCATATACTCAACATGTACCACAACCAAAATCCCTCATCAATTTCATCATCCAAATCTGATTTGTAGCTCTGTAATAGACCTAGTGTATATGATTACATTCCTGTAAACCTTCCTTAACTTTAAAAACAAGAGACTAGCATTTTCATCAAACTTTTCTTTAGTCTCACATGCCTAGTTTTGGATTAGTCGACAACCCTAACCTGAAGTAATCATAACTTTCAACCTGTAATGTATAAATATATGAAACTGATACACAATGTTCTTCAATGTTTTTAATGCAATTCCTCCAAGTGTCACTACTTGGAACCTCTCAAAAAAGGAGTTATAGAAAAAATGGCATACCTTGTTGAATTCTAGCTTATTCTAGAGAGTGACCTTGTTGGTCCCCGGTTTTGACTATGTTCTATGCCCATACTACATACCATTGACCTCCAACTCTATGCCAGTACCACCCTTTTTGACCTCTTTTTGCTATAATCAACAACCCTTTCCCACTCAAAGGGGTCACCTAAGGTATCT